>CM051241.1:198872656-198887124 GCA_027917425.1 Gastrophryne carolinensis
GATTAATGTGGGCAATCTGTATGTACAGGGTGTGGGAAACATATAAGATAGGCTCTTATTCAGGGTGAAGGTCCGGATTAATGTGAGCAATCTGTATGTACAGGGTGTGGGAAACATATAAGATAGGCTCTTATTCAGGGTGAAGGTCCGGATTAATGTGAGCAATCTGTATGTACAGGGTGTGGGAAACATATAAGATAGGCTCTTATTCAGGGTGAAGGTCCCCTAATGGACCAGAGTAGAAGTGGTACAGGGACCAAAAGGGCAGCATGTGCTTTTTTTTTTTTGTTTTACCTGGACTGTCCATTTAAAGTGGACCAACACCCAGGATTTTCACTATCCTTGGTTTTGGTCCACTTCCGCGGGGCACCCCGATCGGGGATGCCCCGCTGCGTGAGCCCCCCCCCGATCGCCCTAAATAACTCACCTCACCCCGCTCCTACGCGAGCGCTCGTCCAATCAGAGCGCTCTGAGCCGCTGTGGTATGTACGGACAAGCAACAGACAACCACAGTGGCTCTGAGCGCTGGAGGCCGCGTCTCGCGCTTCCTTCTAACAGGGAGCGCGCCCGCACCGGCCATTCACAAACGGGTGCGTGCCCTGCTAGAGGGAAGCGCGAGATGTGGCCGCGGCCCGCGCATGCGCCGTTGGAACGGGGATAAGGTAAGGTTTCTGGGCGTCCTGGGGGGGTTCACCGATTTCGGATGCCCCGCGGGGAGGGATCTGTTCGGCCCAGGAATCTTATAGATCCCCCCTGGGTGTTGGTCCACTTTAAAGTCCCCGGACTAGTCTGCCAATAAAGTCACATAGAAGCAGGCTCCCTCTCTCATTGGCAGCAGAGGGCGCATCAAATGACCCATCAAGAGCGTCCTGCGTAGATTTGAATTCAGCACAGGACTCATAGGCCTCCATTCAGTAAGAGTTGAAAAAAATTCTCATGGTAGTAAAAAAATTAAATTCATGAGAAAAAAGCCTGAGAATGTCACTGTTACTGAATCACCAGATAAAAAGACAATGAAAGTCAATGTCACTGTTACTGAATCACCAGATAAAAAGACAATGAAAGTCAATGGCACGTTTTTACTCCTAAGAAAAGTAGAGAACACTGTAGTAAAAGCTGCCATTGACTTTCATTGTCTTTTTATCTAGTGATTCAGTAACAGTGACATTGACTTTCATTGTCTTTTTATCTGGTGATTCAGTAACAGTGACATTCTCAGGCTTTTTTCTCATGAATTGAATCTTTTACTACCATTAGAATTGTTTTCAACTCTTATTAAATCAAGGCCAAAGAGCTACTGGAGAAGTATTTACACTGATCATGTGACCAGTATCACTAGCAAAACATCTTTAAGAAAAAGAAAAAAATGCAACAAATCCAGTTGCTTTGAATTTTAACTATAGACAAAACATTCTTTATGAAAGAATGAGAAATTAGTGCATTTCTGTTGAGTGTGAAAGTAAATGCATAAACTGAATAAGACTTTATGATCAATGACAAATGAAAAATAAAGGGTTAAAGTGGACCAACACCCAGGGGGGGGATCTATAAGATTCTCGGGCTGATCAGAACCCTGCGGTGCATCCGAAATCGGGATGCCCCGCTGTGTGAAACCCCGCAGGACGCCCAGAAACCTTACCTTATCCCCGTTCCAACGGCACATGTGCGGCCCGCGGCTGCATCTCGCGCTTCTCTCTACCAGGGCGCGCTCCCTGTTAGAAGGAAGCGCGAGACGCGGCCTCCAGCGCGCTCAGAGCCGCTGTGGTTGTCCGTCGCTTGTCCATACATACCACAGTGGCTCTGAGCACTCTGATTGGACGAGCACTCAAGTAGGAGCGGGGTGAGGTGAGTTATTTAGGGCGATCGGGGGGGTTTCACGCAGCGATCGGGGTGCCCCGCGGAAGTGGACCAAAACCCAGGAGAGTGAAAATCCTGGGTGTTGGTCCACTTTAAGTATTTTTTTTTTTTTTTTATTTAAAGAGGACCATCACCCTCCCGTGATCGGCCCGGAAATCTATAAGATTCCCGGGCCGATCACCTCCCTCCCGATCTCGGATGTCCCGCGGGGTGATACCCCCCCAAACCCCCCTACCTTGCCCCTCTAGACGTGCGCGCTCCAGCGCCGGCCGTCTGTCAATGAGAGAGTCACGCGCGGGAGGAGCCGCTTGTCCGCGGCTGTCAAACCGCTTGTCCGTCGGCGCTGGGAGCGGGGTGAGGTGAGTTTTTGCGGGTGATCGGGGTGGTTTCACACAGCGGGGCACCCCGATCGGGGGTGCCCCACCGAAGTGGACCAAGACCCAGGATACTCAAAATCCTGGGTGTTGGTCCACTTTAAAGTCTGGGGAGCCCAGCATGTCAGTTTTCACATGGAGCACTTAACAAGACTGAAGTGGACGTGTCCAATTACACACCTTTCTTCAAAAAGGAGCACCAATATCAATATGGATACAAAATTCTTTATTATGAAAAAGGAGATACTTTTAAAATACACAAAAACACACTGGACAATTAAAATCACATGGATGACCCCATGGTCTCAATAATATTAATGAACCCCCCCCCTAAGGGGAACAATGCATCACAAGACCCTATGTGCGCTTATTAGATCCTATTATAACAGTTATTTTATGCCGGCATAAAAATTATATGTGTAAACCCTCAAAGTGTACAACCTATATCTACTACATATAAACCATGAGACATGCTGATAGTCTCCTATACAAATAAGTGTCAACTCTTAACAACAATACCTCATATGTGAAAATAAATAAAAAACTAAATTCCACAGAAAATATATTGACAGACTCGCCCAGTTCAAACAGTTATAAGTGAATGGAAACAATATGGAAACATAAGCGCACATAGGGTCTTTTGATGCATTGTTCCCCTTAGGGGTGTTGACACTTATTTGTATAGGAGACTATCAGCATGTCTCATGGTTTATATGTAGTAGATATAGGTTGTACACTTTGAGGGTTTACACACATAATTTTTATGCCGACATAAAATAACTGTTATAATAGGATCTAATAAGCGCACATAGGGTCTTTTGATGCATTGTTCCCCTTAGGGGGGGGGGGGGGGGGGTTCATTAATATTATTGTGACCATGGGGTCATCCATGTGATTTTAATTGTCCAGTGTGTTTTTGTGTATTTTAATAGTATCTCCTTTTTCATAATAAAGAATTTTGTATCCATATTGATATCGGTGCTCCTTTTTGAAGAAAGGTGTGTAATTGGACACGTCCACTTCAGTCTTGTTTGGTTCATGTGAGTGAGCACATGTTTATATTCAGTGGTATTGTCTGGTGCCCCCCCGTTACTAGAAATCCCATGGAGCACTTACTCGCTGATCTTCTGCAGGACCTCACAAGGCGACTGCCAGGTTATTCTCTCCAGGTGGAGGAAGCCTATGGAGAACCACTCGGAGAGCATGCACTTCAGCACGCCGTTCATCTCCTGCGGAGGGGAGGAGCCACAGTAAGGCACTTTATGAACTATATATACATTAAATATCCTCACACATATTAACAGCAAAGACACAAATTCCATTTAAAGTGGACCAACACCCAGGATTTTGACTATCCTGGGTTTTGGTCCACTTCGGCGGGGCACCCCGCTATGTGAAACCCCCCAGAAAGCCCCAAAATCTTACCTGTCCCCACTGTCACATGACTGGACGGTCCAATCCCCGCCAACGTCCAGGCGGGGATCAGGAACGTCCAAGCGGCTGCCGCCGCCGCCTCCCTCGCGTCACTTTCGGCGCGCGCGCGCCCTCGCCGGCCATTCGCAGACGGCCGGCGCGGGCGCGCGCACGTCTACAGGGGCGCGAGGGAGGCGGCGGCGGAAGATCAGGTAAGCAATTTGGGGTGTCTGGGGGGGTTTCACCCCGCGGGACATCCCGATCTTGGATGTCCCGCGGGGTGGGAGGTGATCGGCCCAGGAATCTTATAGATTTCCGGGCCGATCACCTCTCGGTGTTGGTCGACTTTAAAGGAAAACTCTCTTTTGTCAGGTTTTTGGCGTTCTGCCTTATTGTTTTCCTCTTTTTGGAATGTAAAAGAAACATTTGTGTTAGGATTGTGCCATTTCTCAATTAAAGAGCGCACACCATAATTAAAAGTCAATCATGATTACAGGGTGGATAAAAATCAATGTTTTTTTTTTAAAAATAAAAAAAAATCGGATTTTTTTGATTTAAATCGGATTTTTTTGATTTAAATCGGATTTTTTTTTATTTAAATCGGATTTTTTTTTATTTAAATCGGATTTTTTTTCAATAAACTGCTTTTTGAGGAAAATATTTTACCATCCAAAGGTTCTTCCATCATGAGATAAAGCCGAGTTGTTTAACTCAGTAGAATAAAGGCTGTATATGTGTAACATTCACAATGCCATGCTCTTCCAGAGGTTTCTGTAGGATTAGTGGGCAGTTTCTCTCCTATATTATCACAGACGCTCGCTTTACTTACGCAGTTCTCAAAACTGAATTGGACTCCGCAGAGGTCCCAGCCTCTTCTTCACAGCAAAAATGTTACAACATGAACAGAGTTGAGAAAAAGACCTTAATTCTATTGTTCTACAAACCTATGACTAGTGAGCTACAGAGGACGGCAGGGACAGTAGGATTTAAGTTTTTCATGTGTCGGCTGGGCTGACAGTCGGGGAGGCCGATTCATTAATAGCGCCAGGTAGCGACAGATGAGCGACTGTAGCGTGATTTTTTCAGCGCCAGCCAGTATTCGCCGTGCTTGGCCGGCGTTAGCTTGATGACAGCGACTCAGTCGGTGTGCGGTAATGTTGAATACGGGCTGGGGGGTCGCTGTTTCACAGGTCCAGCGTTGTATGTGAGCGCCTGACAACGATTGGCCAGAGCGAACGGCTTGCTTCATATTCATCAACAAATCACGCTCCGAATGTGCTGTCGCTGTCCATTCCTTGTTTAAACCCCAGAGCGCTGGCGGCGATGTGTATTAACTAGTTTTTAACCCCTAAACAACCATATTTTTTGAATGTAACATTATACATGTTTTTTGAATCATTTTGTAATATGAATACATTAATCTCAGACCTGTTAGATCAATTCTGCACAAATTTTTTTTTTATTTTTTTTTTACTTAAAAATAAATCCTAACATTGCAGAAGTGTTCTCCGATTTTTTGACATTAAAAAAAAAAAAAAAAAAAAATTAATACCAATTAATTATGATTAATTATAGATTGCTCCATTGAAATGCATTGGACATCGCCAGGGAGCGACAGCTCATACCTGGCGCTGTGAGGGAATTTGCAGCGGCGCTGTTCGGTCCAGGCGGCTTCATGATGAATGCCGCGCTAGCCGTCGCTCGCCTCATTTTGCTTGATAAATGCGTCATTGTGACCGCCGCCGGGCGTACTTGAGTCGGTAGTCGCCGTTAGCTGCCGCTACCTGGCGCTCGTCAGACACTACCTGGCGCTATCGCTTGATGAATAAGGGCATAAGTTTCTTAAAATATATTTATATTTTGTTTAGCCAAATTAGTTAACAAAACATGGATGTTTGTTTAAGCAAATGCTGTAATGTTGTTATTGTTTCAGTTGAATAAATCTATTTAAATTGTTATTAAGGTCAGGATTATTTTTCTCCTTCCTAAGTACAACAGAACAGTGGTGTCCAAATATGAATGATTAACCCATTAAACTGGGGAGAAAAAAGTAATAGAAAAAGTGATTCTAAAAATCTTCATCTACTTGCATGTTAAAATAGCAAGAACTAGTTTAGGTAGAAACGTTGATTTAAATCACTGATTTAAATCAAGCCTTACTGACTAGTGATTTAAATCGTGATTTAAATCAGTTAGATTTAAATCAAATCCACCCTGATCATGAAGATATTTTATTACATCAAAGAATTCATATACCATTATTTACACATAATAAATCTGTATATATACATAAAACACGCATCTATTATAGTTTGCTGTAATGTCTCTTTTTTGCTTAAACCCTAATCCCATCCAGATAAGTTATCAGCTATTATCTCGTAACAGTCCATCTAGAGACGGGGATCCCTGTATCTACGGTAGATGGACTGTTACGAGATAATAGCTGGATATACATGTTGGATTGTGCCCCCAGACCTGTGATTTACCCATCAGTAGGCCTTTACCATGATTCTCATATTCCTGGGACCCCGTTTTGCTACAGTGGGAGCGGTTTTCATGGCCTTGAGTAAAAACATGTGTCCTACAATTCTTCCAATGTAACAGGTGAAGTCTTTAGCAGCTTTGGCTAAATCTGAGCAGCCTAATAACCTATCCAGCTGAGAACGTGGTCATTAAAGTGGATCAAAACCTTTCCCCCTGGGGCACACCAATCAGGAGCGCCCCGCTGCGTGAAACCCCCCAGATCCCCGAGCCCAACTCGCCTGTTCCTGGGCCTACAGCGCATGTGTAGCCGCTCGTCCAATCAGCGCTGACATAAGGGTCGATTCAAAGAAACATGTAACAGCTTGGATTTTGGTGGCGATCATCCTATTTTTCCCGAACGCTCGTGCGCTCGTATGAACTTGCGAGTGATTCTATAAGCAAATACGTTTCTATCCTAAAATGTCCGTCCGTTCGTATGGCAGTTCGGGAATCAGACCTATGTCAGTTTCCATCCTGAATTTTCCGTTTCATTTCTCAGGTTGCAACATTGGTTTTGCCCTTTTTCCTTTTTTGTCTGGACGTAAATCCTTCTGATCTTGCGGCTGCGCACTACAAACTTACCTCATTAAAGTGCATTCTAAATATTTGGTCTTTTATTTTTCTTTATTTCATTCATTTTGTAGTAACCAACCATTAATGAATGTATTTGCATAAGTAAATCTTACTTTGTTTAATTTTTAGTTAACTTGCATTTTTTACTTGTGGATTTAATTTTAATATTTTGGCTTCAAATGGTACAACTTAAAATGTTGTGTGTGGTTACCCACACCCTCTACATACAGATTGCTCTCAAATATAAAAAAACACCCAGCAACTTCTGCATGTTATGAGCCTAGAAACAGCCAAGATGGCGGCTCAGGTGTTATCGGGCAGCCTGCAAACAGAAAGGGCCTTGTGACTGTGTTGCTCTGGATTCTTTGATTTCTGACCTTTCCGTGCCCCCAGCTCTGCTGTGTCTGTGCAAAATACAGCAGTAACCCACATCCTGCACTTTATCCCGCTCTCCTCTCCTCAGTAAGTGTGATGCATCTGACCAAAGATGTGCTTAAATAATTAAACAAAGCAAAGGTAAACAACTACACCAATAAATGCAATCTAAAAATATTATTCTAGTACATCAATTTAAAAATAAATACCAAAGGACATAAGTTTCTTTAATTAACGCAAATATATTGCAAAATAAAGGTTTACATGCAAAGGACTAATTAAGGTCCACATTAAAATGCTTTTATAAGGCATACATGAATCAGGTATGCATTGCCATACAATTTATGGCCTCGGCCATGCTGATACATGCAGTTCATTGGAGCTCAAGACGCGCAGACTCCTCCACATAGCCAAAAAACCTGTTCAAGAACAGCAATCCGACTGCTAAAAGGTGTCGCCAGTGGCTTTCTTTTAAAACGTATTTAGAGGTTGGAAAACTGCTCTCTGAATCACACGGAAACACATCCGATTATCCTAAGTTTTAGGTTTTGATCCTAAGTTTTAGGATTTGATCCTAAGTTTTACGTTTTGATCCTAAAATTTAGGAATGAACTTGCGATGATCGTAAGAGCATATACGCATTCGTACGTAGGCTCGTGCGAGTCGGAAATGGCCAAAAAAACAGGAAAAAATGACTAACACCCACCCAAACTTACGATTCTCGATCCGAAATCAATTAACTTTTGCTCATCAAGTCATCTAAGGCTAACGGTTCTGAGCGCGCCGACAGCCACATCCCCCGCTTCTCTCTGGAGCGTACCCGCGCCGGCCGTTCACAAATGCCTGGCGCAGGCTTGGCTCTGCTAGAGGGATAGCGGGGATATGACTGTGGCTTACGCATGCGCCTTTGGACTGGGAAACAAGGTAAGTGTGTGGGGCAACCTGGGGGGTTTCACATAGTGGGGTATCCCGATTTTGGATGCCCCGGGGAGGGGGGAATCAATCGGTCCAGGAATGTTATAGATTCCCCGGCCGATCGCGGTGGGTTTTGGTCCACTTTGACCCTTTTGCTGCTAGAACTCAAGACTATGATCATTCCAACTGAAGAAGTTAAAGTGGACCAACACCCAGGGGCGGATCGGCCCGGGAATCTATAAGAACATCCCGATTTCGGATGACCCGCGGGGAGAAACGCCCAGAAACCTTACCTTATCCCCGTTCCTACGGTGCATGCGTGGGCCGCGGCCGCATCTCGCGCTTCCCTCTAGCAGGGCGCGCACCCACGCCGGCCGTTTGGGTGTGCTCCCTGTTAGAGGGAAGCGCAAGACGCGGCCTCCAGCGCGCTCAGAGCCGCTGCGGTTGTACGTGCATACCACAGCGGCTCTGATTGGACGAGCGCTCGCGTAGGAGCGGGGTGAGGTGAGTTATTTAGGGCGATCGGGGGGGTTTCACGCAGCGGCTCACCCCCGATTGGGAGTGGACCAAAACCCAGGATAGTGAAAATCCAATCACCCCTGCCTCAGCCAATCAGATGATTAGCAGGCTAGAATGAGGAAGTCTCTGAGATGTACTCCCGCTCACCACTTTGGTGTACATAGATAAGGTAAACACAGTGTTGCTTTGTGTGAATGGTGTTAATGTTGTTGTTAGAATGCCGCCTTGATGCCGGGCGCCTGCGGCACCTTATCTGCAATATAATCTGACATGTCTTTCTATGTCTTGTTTAATGCAAATAAAAACTTTAAAAAAAAAACAGTGTTGCTATGGAAAACAGGTAGCAGGTAGGATGATTTTTAATGTGAGCAATCTGTATGTACAGGGTGTGGGAAACATATAAGATAGGCTCTTATTCAGGGTGAAGGTCCGGATTAATGTGAGCAATCTGTATGTACAGGGTGTGGGAGACATATAAGATAGGCTCTTATTCAGAGTGAAGGTCCGGATTAATGTGGGCAATCTGTATGTACAGGGTGTGGGAAACATATAAGATAGGCTCTTATTCAGAGTGAAGGTCCGGATTAATGTGAGCAATCTGTATGTACAGGGTGTGGGAAACATATAAGATAGGCTCTTATTCAGAGTGAAGGTCCGGAATAATGTGAGCAATCTGTATGTACAGGGTGTGGGAAACATATAAGATAGGCTCTTATTCAGGGTCAAGGTCCGGATTAATGTGGGCAATCTGTATGTACAGGGTGTGGGAAACATATAGGATATACTCTTATTCAGGGTCAAGGTCTGCTTTAAAACCTTTAAAATTTAAAAGAAAAAAAACACCCAGCAGATGTACACCCGATCCGGTGTGAGGTAGAATCCCGGTCTGCGTAACCCAAGTAATCCCACTGCCCCAACCCTCAATTTAAAGCAGAAGTCGCCTCCGGATCTGATCAGTGCAGCTGCTGCACAACAACTGCTTTACTAGACAGTCAGTCGCACCCGGGTGGGAGCTCAGAGTGTAGAAACGCTGGATTTTGGTTAGTAAGAAAGGGGCTTTATCTTTAACCCTTAATTCCACCTCAGCACCGATGCACAAGGAAAGGAATGAGGAATGGGGAATGAGGAATGGGGAATGAGGGATGGGGAATGAGGAATGAGGAATGGGGAATGGGGAATGAGGGAATGGGGAATGAGGAATGGGGAATGAGGAATGAGGAATGGGGAATGGGGAATGAGGGAATGGGGAATGAGGGATGGGGAATGAGGAATGAGGAATGGGGAATGGGGAATGAGGGATGGGGAATGAGGAATGAGGAATGGGGAATGGGGAATGAGGGAATGGGGAATGAGGAATGGGGAATGAGGAATGGGGAATGAGGGAATGGGGAATGAGGAATGGGGAATGAGGAATGAGGAATGGGGAATGAGGAATGAGGGAATGGGGAATGAGGGAATGAGGGAATGGGGAATGAGGAATGGGGAATGAGGGAATGAGGGAATGGGGAATGAGGAATGGGGAATGAGGGAATGGGGAATGAGGAATGAGGAATGGGGAATGAGGAATGAGGGAATGGGGAATGAGGGAATGAGGGAATGGGGAATGAGGAATGAGGAATGAGGAATGAGGGAATGGGGAATGGGGAATGAGGAATGAGGAATGAGGGAATGGGGAATGAGGAATGAGGAATGGGGAATGAGGAATGAGGGAATGGGGAATGAGGGAATGAGGAATGAGGGAATGGGGAATGGGGAATGGGGAATGGGGAATGAGGAATGAGGGAATGGGGAATGAGGAATGAGGGAATGGGGAATGAGGAATGGGGAATGAGGGAATGGGGAATGAGGGAATGGGGAATGAGGGAATGGGGAATGAGGGAATGGGGAATGAGGAATGAGGAATGAGGAATGAGGGAATGAGGGAATGGGGAATGAGGAATGAGGAATGAGGGAATGAGGGAATGAGGGAATGGGGAATGAGGGAATGAGGAATGGGGAATGAGGGAATGGGGAATGAGGAATGAGGAATGAGGAATGAGGGAATGAGGGAATGAGGGAATGGGGAAAAAGGGTATGGGGAATGAGGGAATGAGGAATGGGGAATGAGGAATGGGGAATGAGGAATGGGGAATGGGAAATGAGGGAATGAGGAATGGGGAATGAGGAATGGGGAAAAAGGGAATGGGGAAAAAGGGAATGGGGAATGAGGGAATGGGGAATGAGGAATGGGGAATGAGGAATGAGGGAATGGGGAATGAGGAATGAGGAATGGGGAATGAGGAATGAGGGAATGGGGAATGAGGGAATGGGGAATGAGGGAATGGGGAATGAGGAATGAGGAATGAGGAATGAGGGAATGGGGAATGGGGAATGAGGAATGGGGAATGAGGAATGAGGGAATGGGGAATGGGGAATGAGGAATGAGGAATGGGGAATGAGGGAATGAGGAATGAGGGAATGGGGAATGGGGAATGGGGAATGAGGGAATGGGGAATGAGGAATGAGGGAATGGGGAATGAGGAATGGGGAATGAGGAATGAGGGAATGGGGAATGAGGGAATGGGGAATGAGGGAATGGGGAATGAGGAATGAGGAATGAGGAATGAGGGAATGAGGGAATGGGGAATGGGGAATGAGGAATGGGGAATGAGGGAATGGGGAATGAGGAATGAGGAATGAGGAATGAGGGAATGAGGGAATGGGGAATGGGAATGAGGAATGAGGGAATGAGGGAATGAGGAATGGGGAAAAAGGGTATGGGGAATGAGGGAATGAGGAATGGGGAATGAGGAATGGGGAATGAGGAATGGGGAATGGGAAATGAGGGAATGAGGAATGGGGAATGAGGAATGGGGAAAAAGGGAATGGGGAAAAAGGGAATGGGGAATGAGGGAATGAGGAATGAGAGAATGAGGAATGGGGAATGAGGGAATGGGGAATGGGAAATGAGGAATGGGGAATGAGGAATGGGGAAAAAAGGGAATGGGGGAAAAAGGGAATGGGGAATGAGGGAATGAGGAATGAGGAATGAGGAATGGGGAATGGGGAATGAGGGAATGGGGAATGGGAAATGAGGGGAATGAGGAATGGGGAATGAGGAATGGGGAATGGGGAAAAAGGGAATGGGGAAAAAGGGAATGGGGGAATGAGGGAATGAGGAATGAGGAATGAGGAATGGGAAATGAGGGAATGAGGTATGGGGAATGAGGAATGGGGGAATGAGGAATGAGGAATGGGGAAAAAAGGGAATGGGGAAAAAGGGAATGGGGAATGAGGGAATGAGGAATGAGGAATGGGGAATGGGGGAATGAGGGAATGGGGAATGGGAATTGAGGGAATGAGGAATGGGGAATGAGGAATGGGGAAAAAGGGAATGGGGAAAAAGGGAATGGGGAATGAGGGAATGAGGAATGAGGAATGAGGGAATGAGGAATGGGGAATGAGGGAATGAGGAATGGGGAAAAAGGGAATGGGGAAAAAGGAGAATGGGGAATGAGGAATGGGGAATGAGGGAATGAGAATGGGGAGGAAAAGGGGAATGGGGAATGAGGGAAATGAGGAATGGGGAATGAGGAATGGGGAAAAAGGGAATGGGGAATGAGGGAATGAGATTGGGGAATGAGGAATGGGGAATGGGAAATGAGGGAATGAGGAATGGGGAATGAGGAATGAGGAATGGGGGAAAAAGGGAATGGGGAAAAAGGAATGGGGAATGAGGGAATGAGGAATGAGGAATGGGGGAATGGGGAATGAGGGAATGGGGAATGAGGAATGAGGGAATGAGGAATGAGGAATGGGGAAAAGAGGGAATGGGGGAAACAAGGGAATGGGGGAATGAGGGGAATGAGGAATGAGGGAATGAGGAATGGGGGAACTGAGGAATGGGGAATGGGGAATGGGATAATGAGGGAATGAGGAATGGGGGAAAAAGGGAATGGGGAAAAAGGGAATGGGGAATGAGGGAATGAGGATGGGGAATTAGGATGGGGAATGAGGGAATGGGGGAATGAGGAATGAGGAATGGGGAATGAGGAATGAGGATTGGGGAAAAAGGGAATTGGGGAAAAGGGAATGGGGTATGAGGGATGAGGAATGAGGAATGAGGAATGGAGGGGAATGAGGAATGGAGGAGATGAGGGAATGGGGAATGAGGAATGGGCTGGAGATGGGAATGAGGGAATGGGGAATGAGGAATTGGGGAATGAGGGAATGGGGACATGAGGGGAATGGGGAATGGGGAATGGGGAATGAGGAATGGGGAATGAGGAATGGGTAATGAGGAATGGGGAATGGGGAATGGGAGGGAATGAGGGAATGGGGAATGAGGGAATGAGGAATGAGGGAATGGGGAATGAGGAATGGGGAAAAGGGAATGGGGAATGAGGAATGTGGGAATGAGGATGAGGGAATGGGAATGAGGGAATGAGGATGGGGAAAAAGGGAATGGGGAATGAGGAATGGGGAATGGGGAATGAGGAATGAGGGAATCGGGAATGGGGAATGAGGAATGGGGAATGGGGAATGAGGAATGGGGAATGAGGAAAAAGGGAATGGGGAATGAGGAATGGGGAATGAGGAATGGGGGAATGAGGGAATGAGGGAATGGGGAATGAGGAATGAGGAATGGGGAATGAGGAATGGGGAATGAGAGGAATGGGGAATGAGGAATGGGGAATGAGGGAATGGGGAATGAGAGATGGGGAAGGGGAATGAGGAATGGGGAATGAGGAATGAGGAATGGGGAATGAGGAATGGGGAATGGAGGAATGGGGAATGAGGGAATGGGGAATGAGGGAATGGGGAATGAGGAAAGGGAATGGGAATGGGGAATGGGGAATGAGGGGAAGAGGAATGGGGAATGGGGAATGAGGGAATGGGGATGGGAATGAGGAATGGGGATGGATGGGGAATGAGGGGGAATGGGGGAATGAGTGAATGGGGAATGGGGAATGGGGAAGGGAAGGGGGATGGGGAATGGGGACGGGGATGGGGGAATGGGGAATGAGGATTGGGGGAATGAGGGAATGGGGAATGGGGGAATGGGTGGATGGGGAATGCGGAATGGGAATGGGGAATGAGGAATGGGGAATGAGGAGGGAATGGGGAATGGGGGATGGGGAATGGGGGGAATGGGGAATGGAGGGATGGGGAATGGAGGAACTGAGGAATGGGGAATGAGGAATGGGGATGAGGGAATGGGGAATGGGGATGGAGGGGGAAGGGGAATGGGGAATGAGGGAATGAGGGAATGGGGAATGAGGAATGGGGAATGAGGGAATGGGAATGGGGGATGGGGAATGGGATGGGAATGAGGGAATGGGGAATGAGGAATGGGGAATGGGGAATGGGGAATGGAGAATGAGGAATGGGGAATGAGGAATGGGGAATGGGGGAATGGGAAATGAGGAATGGGGAATGAGGAATGAGGAATGGGAATGAGAATGGGAATGAGAATGGGGAATGAGTGGGAATGAGGAATGGGGGAATGCGGGAATGGGGAATGAGGGAATGGGGAATGAGGGAATGGGGAATGAGGAATGAGGGAATGAGCGAATGGGGAATGAGGAGATGAGGAATGGGAAAAGGGAATGGGGAAAAAGGGAATGGGGAATGAGGGAAATGGGAATGGGGAATGAGGAATGGGAATGAGGAATGTGGGAAATGGGAATGAGGAATGAGGGAATGAGGGAATGGGGATATGGGGAATGGGGAACGGGGGGAATGAGGGAATGAGGAATGGGGATGGAGATGGGGAATGGGGAAGTGAGTGGAATGGGGAAATGAGGAATGGGGAATGAGGAATGGGGAATGGGGAAAAAGGGAATGGGATATGAGGGAAATGAGGAATGGGGAATGAGGAATGGGGAAAAAGGGAATGGGGAATGATGGGAATGAGGAATGCGGGAATGAGGAGATGGA
>CM051241.1:198887324-199067324 GCA_027917425.1 Gastrophryne carolinensis
GGAATGAGGAATGGGGAATGGGGAATGGGGAATGAGGAATGGGGAATGGGGGATGGGGAATGAGGAATGGGGAATGAGGAATGGGAAATGAGGAATGGGGAATTAGGAATGGGAAATGAGGGAATGAGGAATGGGGAATGAGGAATGGGGAATGAGGAATGAGGGAATGAGGAATGGGGAATGAGGGAATGAGGAATGGGGAATGAGGAATGGGGAATGGGGAATGAGGAATGAGGAATGGGGAATGGGGAATGAGGGAATGGGGAATGAGGAATGGGGAACGAGGAATGGGAAACGAGGAATGGGGAATGGGAAATGGGGAATGAGGAATGAAGAATGGGGAATGAGGAATGGGGAATGAGGGAATGGGGAATGAGGAATGGGGAATGAGGAATGGGGAATGAGGGAATGAGGAATGGGGAATGAGGAATGGGGAATGATAAATGAGGGAATGAGGAATGGGGAATGAGGGAATGGGGAATGAGGAATGGGGAAATGAGGAATGGGAAATGAGGGAATGAGGAATGGGGAATGAGGAATGGGAAATGAGGGAATGAGGAACGGGGAATGAGGAATGGGGAATGAGGAATGAGAAATGGGGAATGAGGAATGGGGAATGAGGAATGGGGAATGAGGGAATGGGGAATGAGGGAATGGGGAATGAGGAATGGGGAATGGGGAATGAGGAATGGGGAATGGGGAATGAGGAATGGGGAATTAGGAATGGGAAATGAGGGAATGAGGAATGGGGAATGAGGAATGGGGAATGAGGGAATGAGGAATGGGGAATGGGGAATGAAGAATGGGGAATGAAGAATGGGGAATGAGGAATGGGGAATGGGGAATGAGGGAATGGGGAATGAGGGAATGGGGAATGAGGAATGGGGAATGGGATGGGAATGGGGAATGGGAGGAATGGGGAATGATGGGAATGAGGAATGGGGAATTAGGAATGGGGAATGAGGAATGGAGGAATGAGGGAATGGGAATGGGGAATGAGGAATGGGGAAGGGAATGAGGAATGGGGAATGAGGAATGGAGGGAATGAGGAATGGGAGAATGAGGAATGAGGAATGGGGATGGATGGGAATGGGGAATGGGAGGGAATGGGAATGGGGAATGAGGGAATGAGGGAATGGGGAAAGAGGAATGGGGAATGAGGAATGGGGAATGAGGAATGAGGAATGGGGAAAGAGGAATGGGGAATGGGGAAAGAGGAATGGGGAATGAGGAATGGGGAATGAGGAATGGGGAATGAGGAATGGGGAATGAGGAATGGGGAATGAGGAATGGGGGGGGGGCGTAAGTCTGGTTATAAAAAAAAAACAGCGCCTTAACTCCTCTCCCCTGCAGATCGGCCTCCAAGAAACCTCCTGGCTCCCGATTTCCTCCAAGATCATGGGACACCGAGCATGTGCCCCAAAAATATCTTTGGGCCATGAGAAGAAGAATGAATGCATCCTGTTGGTAGTGGCCCCAACGTTCCCGACCAGACACCGTGCTTGTCCAGAGCTTCCTCAATTCATTGCAATGGAGGGGCTAAATAGTGCCTTGGCACAACCACTCCATTAACATTAATATTTATCTTTTAGGTTACAAGCACACCTGTTAGAATACACTGAAATATTAGAAAGGTAAGTGTGATACACTTTTCGGGTGCAAAAATATCCAGAGTGTTTCTACCACTTTACACTCTAGCTAGATCAATTATTTAAGAACGACGGATATATGCACACCACAATAGAAAATAGTTTGCAATTAGAAAAAGTTTATATAGTATATGTACACTCGTATATACACATGATAATAGTACACAATCAAAGCTATGCCAGAAATATGTTAATCAGCACAATTTCTACATAAAAAGGATACTGATAATTGTATAGAAATGAAGCACAGTCTACAGGAACATGGGTCTCCTCTGAAAAAAGAAAAATTGTAGTTTAGCATGCTAGCATATATCTGTATACAAGGCTATAGTATGGTAAATCATTTTACCAGCAAAGACTATGAGGAGTATCCACATTGGTCCTGAGGAGTGCAGTGAGATGTGGTAGCTGGCCAGGATATGTCAAGGAAAGTATTTAACAAGTTCTAGCGTATATTATAATAACAGAAGGTTCCTGGTCAGCTTGCCCTTCATCCTTCCAGAAATATATAGCCAAAATTATGTATACATGATCACAAAACAGCATTAATCATGGCGCGCATCATGATAGGATAACATGGAATACAAAGAATCAATGGCATAGCAATTACCCCAGAATATAGAGACAATGATCGCAACAAAAATGCGCCACTCCATTAATAAATGAAGGGGACTGTGCACAGTGACTGTAGTGAGGGGCAGGACAGTGCACAGGGACACTGGCAGCCCCATCCTCTGAAACAGGACTTTTGTGTGTGTTGATTGATGTCTTCTCCTTGGCCCAGTGCATTGTTTGCATACTTCATTGGCATCCTCTCACGACTCTGATATCTTCGCCTTCTTTCTAATTGCCTGCTTCATTAGGGGTCTTTCCAGCATCCTCTTCGTCTCCCATCAGTGGCTTGACCGGAGGTGTCTTCTGTGTTGGTTGACGCCTTCTTCCCCATCAGTAGATTGATTGGAGGTCTTCCCGGCATCCTCGGTGGTGATTGAAGCATGTGAAAACATCTAAATACTTCAGCTAAATTGTTCTGCTTCAGGAGAAATTTAAGGGATTCGGACATGGAATTACCTAAATCCTAAAGTTTGGGGAAAATTTAGTTGAAGCGACAACAGCACTATTTGAAGAACAAATTTGAAGAGCAAAATTATATATATATACCGTATTTTTCGCCCTATAAGACGCACCTGCCCATAAGACGCACGCAGGATTTGGGGGAAGAAAATAAGAAAAAAAAATATTTTAAACCAAAAACGCACCATTACAGTGTGGCATTCCCCTATCCCATTCCCATAGGCCGTGTGGGATGCCCCCATTCCATAGACAGTGTAGCATGCCCCCATCCCATTCCCCATATACCCATTGGCTGTGTGGCATCCCCCTCTCCCCCCATTCCCATAGGCTGTGTGGCATCCCCCTCCCCCCATTCTCATAGGCTGTGTGGCATCCCCCTCCCCCCATTCCCATAGGCTGTGTAGCATCCCTCTCTCCCCATTCCCATAGGCTGTGTGGCATCCCCCTCCCCCCATTCCCATAGGCTGTGTGGCATCCCCCTCCCCCCATTCCCATAGGCTGTGTGGCATCCACCTCTCCCCCATTCCCATAGGCTGTGTGGCATCCACCTCTCCCCCATTCCCATTGGCTGTGTGGCATCCCCCCTCCCCCCATTAGTATAGGCTGTGTGGCATCCCCCTCCCCCCATTAGTATAGGCTGTGTGGCATCCACCTCTCCCCCATTCCCATAGGCTGTGTGGCATCCACCTCTCCCCCATTCCCATTGGCTGTGTGGCATCCCCCTCCCCCCATTCTCATAGGCTGTGTGGCATCCCCCTCCCCCCATTAGTATAGGCTGTGTGGCATCCACCTCTCCCCCATTCCCATAGGCTGTGTGGCATCCCCCTCCCCCCATTCTAATAGGCTGTGTGGCATCCCCCTCCCCCCATTCTCATAGGCTGTGTGGCATCCCCCTCCCCCCATTCCCATAGGCTGTGTGGCATCCCCCTCCCCCCATTCTCATAGGCTGTGTGGCATCCCCATCCCCCCATTCCCATAGGCTGTGTGGCATCCCCCTCCCCCCATTCTCATAGGCTGTGTGGCATCCACCTCTCCCCCATTCCCATAGGCTGTGTGGCATCCACCTCTCCCCCATTCCCATAGGCTGTGTGGCATCCACCTCTCCCCCATTCCCATTGGCTGTGTGGCATCCCCCCTCCCCCCATTAGTATAGGCTGTGTGGCATCCCCCTCCCCCCATTCCCATAGGCTGTGTGGCATCCACCTCTCCCCCATTCCCATTGGCTGTGCGGCATCCCCCCTCCCCTCATTAGTATAGGCTGTGTGGCATCCCCCTCCCCCCATTAGCATAGGCTGTGTGGCATCCCCCTCCCCCCATTAGTATAGGCTGTGTGACATCCCCCATTCCCATAGGCTGTGTGGCATCCCCCTCCCCCCATTCCCATAGGCTGTGTGGCATCCCTCTCCCCCCATTCCCATAGGCTGTGTGGCATCCCCCTCCCCCCATTCCCATAGGCTGTGTGGCATCCCCCCCCCATTCCCATAGCCTGTGTAGCATCCCTCTCTCCCCATTCCCATAGGCTGTGTGGCATCCCCCTCCCCCCATTCCCATAGGCTGTGTGGCATCCCCCTCTCCCCATTCCCATAGGCTGTGTGGCATCCCCCTCCCCCCATTCCCATAGCCTGTGTGGCATCCCCCTCCCCCCATTCCCATAGCCTGTGTGGCATCCCCCTCCCCCCATTCCCATAGCCTGTGCGGCATCCCCCTCCCCCCATTCCCATAGCCTGTGTGGCATCCCCCTCTCCCCATTCCCATAGGCTGTGTGGCATCCCCCTCCCCCCATTCCCATAGCCTGTGTGGCATCCCCCTCCCCCCATTCCCATAGCCTGTGTGGCATCCCCCTCCCCCCATTCCCATAGCCTGTGTAGCATCCCTCTCTCCCCATTCCCATAGGCTGTGTGGCATCCCCCTCCCCCCATTCCCATAGGCTGTGTGGCATCCCCCTCTCCCCATTCCCATAAGCTGTGTGGCATCCCTCTCCCCCCATTCCCATAGGCTGTGTAGCATCCCCCTCCCCCCATTCCCATAGCCTGTGTAGCATCCCTCTCTCCCCATTGCCATAGGCTGTGTGGCATCCCCCTCCCCCCATTCCCATAGCCTGTGTAGCATCCCTCTCTCCCCATTCCCATAGCCTGTGTGGCATCCCCCTCCCCCCATTCCCATAGCCTGTGTAGCATCCCTCTCTCCCCATTCCCATAGGCTGTGTGGCATCCCCCTCCCCCCATTCCCATAGGCTGTGTGGCATCCCCCTCTCCCCATTTCCATAGGCTGTGTGGCATCCCCCTCCCCCCATTCCCATAGGCTGTGTAGCATCCCTCTCTCCCCATTCCCATAGGCTGTGTGGCATCCCCCTCCCCCCATTCCCATAGCCTGTGTGGCATCCCTCTCCCCCCATTCCCATAGGCTGTGTGGCATCCCCCTCCCCCCATTAGTATAGGCTGTGTGGCATCCCCCTCCCCCCATTCCCATAGGCTGTGTAGCATCCCTCTCTCCCCATTCCCATAGGCTGTGTGGCATCCCCCTCCCCCCATTCCCATAGGCTGTGTGGCATCCCCCTCTCCCCATTCCCATAGGCTGTGTGGCATCCCCCTCCCCCCATTCCCATAGGCTGTGTAGCATCCCTCTCTCCCCATTCCCATAGGCTGTGTGGCATCCCCCTCCCCCCATTAGAATAGGCTGTGTGGCCCCTCTCCCCCCATTCCCACCCCCCTCCCCCCATTAGTATAGGCAGGTGCCATGTATATAAAAAAAAAAAAAGTTAAACTCACCTGTCGGCGCAGGCCACGCCCACCCCATTCACGAGCTGGCTCTGTCCCGGCCCTGCCGCTGCGATCGCTGTCTTTTCAGGCAGCGATGACAGTGGCGGGGCCAGAGACAGAGCCCCTGCCGCTCCTCTATCTGCTGTTCCTGGGCACATGCGAGCACGAAGGTCCGGGCAGCGGGTGGGCATGGCCTGCACCGGTGCAGGCCACGCCCACCCACTGCCCGGACCTTCGTGCTCGCGTGTGCTCTGAGCCCGGAAGAGGCAGCAGATGGAGGAGCGGCAGGGGCTCTGTCTCTGGCCCTGCCGCTGTCATCGCTGCCTGAAAAGACAGCGATCGCAGCGGCGGGAACGGGACAGAGCCCCCGCCGCTCCTCTGGCCTCTCGCAGTGTGGCAGACAACGCGGGAGCGCCGGGAACGGGTGAGTTTTTTTTTTACATTTGCCCGATAAGGCGCACAGACATTTTTCCCCCACTTTTGGGGAAAAATAAGTGCGTCTTATAGGGCGAAAAATACGGGTATATTAGGGGTGTGAATTGGCAAAAATCTGTCGATAAGATACGTATCACGATACACGTATGACGATACGATATATCAAAATATATCCCGATTCTGTCTCAAGGACTATATACTGCATTTTTTTTAATTTAATAAAAAAAAAAAAATGACATAGGGTCAAAAAAAATGGCGTGAGGTCCCCCCTACATAGCATAACCAGCCCGGGTACCAGCTATAGGGGCATATAGAACAGGGCACAGGGGCCAGCTTTGGTGGCCCCTGGCCCTGCAGGCTACAAGCCGGCATAGCCTAATGGCTACGGGCTTTTCTGCCCCCCCCCCCCCCGGGCTTTGGGGAGGCAGATAATGGGGGGCTGGGGATTTATGGCAAGTCACCAGACAGCTGCAGGTGACTTGCCAGACCCATGTGAACTGGTATAGGGGTCACATAGATCCCTTACCAGTACACAAAGGATTAACAGTAAAGAAAAAAACACCCAGAGAAAATGTCTTTATTAAAAAATGTTTCTTTACTCACCTCCGATTGTCAGCTCCTGTGTCCCTTGCCGATCCGATGACAGATGCGGTGATCGTGGGCCAGAGGAGGGGGGGTAGGAGATCGAAGGATCGGCCGCCTCTCTCCTCTGCCCAGCGATCATCACATCTGACAGCTGAGCCACCGGGAGTCAGGATTACGCCCATGGGGCTAGTCATGAAGTCGGGTGCTCTCCTAAAGACTGAAAAGCCCCGGGGTGGGGTGGGGGGGTGGAAATCGGAGGCCCCCCAGGTGAAGAGGAGAGCCGGCAGGATTGAACAAGGGGTCAGCTGAGTTTTTTTTTTACTTTTCTTTTATTGGGGGGGTCATAAAAAATCGATTCTAGTAGTGTCAAATGAAATATAGCAATACTTGACAGAATCCATTTTTTCTGACACCCCTAATTATATATATATATATATATATATATATATATATATATATATATATATATATATTATATCATCACTATTTGCTGAAGCTAGCCTTGTTTCTTCTACTCAGTCAGACCCCCTCCCAAGTGCTTCTCAGTAACTGCGAACGCCAATTCCTTTCGCTGCATGTATATTTTTTTTGTCCAACCAACCAGGAAGCAGCAGAGCACGCTCTCGCCCTGAGTGATGAAGATGCGCGCTGAAGCCGGCTGCAGTGAATTCACAGGGAACGACACCTGTGGCGTAAGTTACGCAGATGTATGATAAACTACAAGATTGGTCACCCTGTCGCCTATTGTTGGCACACAGGAGGAATCCGTTTTAGGTGCAAGGCTTTTCGTAAAAGTATGCAGAGATGTATGCATTATTTTTTATTTATAAAGTGCCATCGTATTCCGTGCCACTACAAAAAGATACAGGAGGGCGAGACAAGCAACATAGTTAAAATACACAGGACATTATGAGTTGTATATAACAGATGTAACTACAAGTGCATGTAATACATACAGTATTATAAGCCAAATGCGACCGAACACATTAGTATATGGAGAATGTGAGGAGAGAGCCCTTGCGAGCTAACAATCTGCATGTGTGTATATATATATATATATATATATATATATATATATATATATTTAATTACTCTATTTATAATCAGCTGTGACTTTTCTTCCCGCTGCGTCATATTTCTTGTGAATTTTAAACAGTTTAGTGAGCTGCGGTCGCTGTAAATGGTCCATTAAAGGGCATTTTAACCTGTTGATCACAGTGTGAAGCCATCTCTAATGTTCGCTCACATCTGAGCTGCACTTTAAAGCACAGTAGGCTAATTTTTATGTCCCTTGAATAGATGTTTCAATTTTGTTAATAGAAAGAAAAAAAAAATAAACTCATATTTAAAGTACATATTCGGACAAAAAAGAAAAAAAAAATTAATACTCACCTTTTCTCCCACGCAGACCATCTCTCCTAGTCAGGGCAACAGCACTTACCTGAAAGGCTGGATACAGGTCCCTCGCCGCAGTGAATAGAGGGGGGCGTGGCAGCTTCCCGCGTCAGATGGAAGAGGCGGCGCCACGTCGGTGCAAGACAGGAAGAGAAGCCAACGAGAACACTAGCATTATGTGTTAGACAACTTTCAAAGTTTGGTTGTTTTGTTACTTATTGTTTTGCAACTAAATTGTTACGCAACACGGTGGATATATAAAAAAAGCCTTTCATTACTTAGTAGACACTCAGTTTGCCGAGGAGCAACTTTTGCCTAGTTGTAAGGGGGGATCCTAGCAAAAAGTCCTGGTCAAGGAGAGAAAAAAAAAAAAAAATACTTACCTGACAGCCTACAGGTTTGATGTGACCTAGTCCAGAAGGCTGAGATGGTCCCGCATCTTTATCCAGAAATCTACTTGTATGGAAGCCTGAGCATGCACCAAGTGAGGTAAGAGATCCAGCGATCCAGGTGGTTTTAGATTGCCCCTGTTAAAGTGGACCAACACCCTGCCCCCCTTTTTTTTTTAATGTCTATTTTTAAAATATACAAAATAAGCAGAAAGACCCGATTAGCATAGTTAGGGAAAAAAAACTTACCTGTTATGCTCCCGCTGCGCGTCGCTATAATTTTAAAATCCGGCCACCATCTTCATTTTCCCCCAAACAGGAAGAGATCCTTTGACCTCTTCCTGTTAAAATCGCGCGCATGCGCGGTAGATAGGTGCGGGTACGGGCGCGCACAACCGTCCTCACCTGCCGCCTCCACCGCCAGGGCCCTTTGCTGTCTCCCAGCGGTCATGGTCAGGGCCCGCCCGGTGACCCGATCCACCGACCCCAGCCTCAGGTTTTGCTGCACTACGCTCGCTCCGGAGAGCAGCGAGAGGCCACGCCCCCGGATGACATCATGAGAAGAGGAGCACAGACAGAAGTAACGCGAGAAGAAAGAAGAGCTCAGCGACGGACAAAAAATGCTAATGACCGGAGATTCCAGGCGCAGCGAGGGACAGAAGGCTCCAACAGTGATCAAAAGGTAAGTGTCTTTTACTATTAAAGTGAATAGAGTTATGTCGTTTTTGAGGGTGTTGGTCCACTTTAAAGCGGACCAACACCCAGGGGGGATCGGCCCGGGAATCTATAAGATTCCTGGGCCGATCAGATCCCTCCCCGCGGGGCAACCGAAATCGGGATGTCCCGCGGGGTGAAACCCCCCAGGAAGCCCACGGTCCTACCTTTTCCACGTTCCAGCGGCGCATGCGCATCCGCCGCCTCCCGCGCATCCCTCTAGCAGGGCGCGCTCCCGCGCTGGCCATTTGTGAATGGCCGGCACGGGTGCGTTCCCTGTAAGAGGGATGCGCGGGAGGCGGCGGCGGACACGCTCTGCTTGTCCGTCGCCGGTGATTGGACGAGTGAGTCATGTGGGAGCGGGGTGAGGTGAGTTTTCGGGGCTTTCTCTGTGGTTTCACACAGCCATCGGGGTGCCCCACCGAAGGATAGTCAAAATCCTGGGTGTTGGTCCAGTTTAAGTAGAGCAAAACCCAGCGGGGGGGGGGGGGCAAAAGAAACTATGTTTTGGTCTGCATTAAATGTTCTTTCCTATGGGGTGCGCACACCATGACGCAAGGCATACTACTCACTCGCCCTTGAAGTAGTGCAGGAGACACTACGAACGCGCTCGGCGTTGTTACCTGTGGGGGGTCCACGTCTGGTTGGTCTGTATGCACTTTTGTTCATTTCTTTCTCTTTCACTTCCATCACCACGGCGTGTTT
The DNA here is from genome assembly GCA_027917425.1 of Gastrophryne carolinensis. Lineage (NCBI taxonomy): Eukaryota > Metazoa > Chordata > Amphibia > Anura > Microhylidae > Gastrophryne > Gastrophryne carolinensis. Next base: position 198,897,030 of record CM051241.1, read on the forward strand.
TCCTGCTCAATGGTATGTTATTCTGCTTTATTTTTGTACACTCATGTGGACCTGAATTGATTAATAGGTGGGTTTAGCACATTTTTTGTTGTATTTTTGCACCTTTGCATCTGAGAGCATACTAGTTATAGTATATAGGATTTGGATACACACTTTTAATGGAGAGTATTTTACTTTTTGTACTGAGACAGACCTCCAGCGCCCCCTTGTGGTTTTAAATGTTTATGTCATGTAGTTGTTATTGTATAGTCTTAATGTTTACTGTGATTGTAAATATATGTAATTAGTCAATAAATTTGAATATTTTTTAGACCCTTAAAGTGGTGCAACTGTTTCATCCTTGGCACTTTTTAGAGGGTACTGTGGGTTTCCCTCTTTTCTTGTAAGGAATACTACTCCCTCAATGTTTGGGGGAAGGCACAAATGCTGCACAGCAATCATTCCATTGGTTAATAGTGTCCTAGGGGCTCCATCTACAGCTCACGTTCTCCTATTATTATTGCATGCACACACTCCATTTCCATTTTTAAAAATGGCTTCCCGACACAAGAAAGATCAATAAGCCAAAAAGAAAAAAAAAATAGGCCAGAAATGTATTAGTGATTTTTTTATTCTTTATTTTACAGCTTCATAAAAAAAGTTCTAAACAAATTTCTCTTGCATTTTGAAGGTATATTTATTACCTTTCAGCTCGGCAGTGTTTACCGCTCCAGATATTTAGAAAGCCACCGCCATTACCGCTAATAGGAAAACTAAATTCATTTTATTGAGAGCCCACATTATGGAGGAGTCTATTTTGTTCATTTGTACAATGCAAAGCGCCTTTTCGCAGCACACAGCGTTTCTTCCATTTCCACCGCTGACGTCGCTACACTCGCCTAATCTCCACGCTGTATTGTTCTCAGGCCATTTGCATTTACATGCGGACTTTTTGGTTTTGTGAGGGGGCGCCGCCATTTACATTACCAAACGTATTCTGAGTATTTTCATTTTCTGTGGCACAAAGTCTCTTGGACCTAATACTAACTGTGGCCGAAACCCACTGACCCATTGGGCCTTGCTTAACTTTTGGATGTGGCGTCATCCAGCTGCTTCAGGGCCCGATTCTCTGCACACGCCACCGGCTTAGCCATTACTAAATCACAGCTAGGCTTTAGCCGAGTTCTTCAATGTGCTGCGTTGCTCCAGGCGCTCTGTGAAGTCTCACGGCTTTTCGGGCGGTTCTCCTTGCATCCCATTCATACCTGATGGGATGGATGCAAGATGACGCTGCTCGTCGGGAGGACGCCCGAAATCTGATAACTCAGAAGATGGATGCCCCGGCAAGGTGAGTAAACACTACCCAAAAGTGAAACCGCGGGGGGATGCCGCGCGGGGGTAGCAGGCTGGAGAGTTTTGGGGCACGTTTTAACCTCCCCCAATGTTCCTCTTTAAAGTCCAATTAGAGCCACCCGCAGTGTAAACAATTATTATTATAAAAACCTCAATAAAAATATCAATGATTAATATAACAATAAATGCCCACTGTAGGTTCGAGGTTGTGGATGACGTAAGGAATCACACCAATGAGGATGTATAAAAGATTGTATTGTGCACAGACTTATGATAAAGGACAGCTGTACATATGTAAAAATAATACAAAATATATATAAAAATAAGGGCCTAAAGTTACATAAACCAGTGGTCCCCAACGCGCTCGGCATTGTTACCTGCGGGGGGTCCACGTCTGGTTGGTCTGTATGCACTTTTGTTCATTTCTTTCTCTTTCACTTCCATCACCACGGCGTGGACCATTGGACCATTTTCGCAATGCTGCTAAGGCTGTTAACCCTTGTCACTCCTATCTGGTGAGGCTACAGCAATACATCACTTTTTGCATTTGTTCGGGTGTTTATGTGTTGTAGCCTAGTATTGTATGTGTGTGAAACCCCAGGATCGGCTGCCATATTTCTAACCGGAAATCTCCTACCCGGGTCAGAAACACACGTCAGGCAGGGGGGTGCTGCCCCGGTCCGCACGTCAGTCAGGGGGGTGCTGCCCCGGTCCGCACGTCAGTCAGGGGGATGCTGCCCCGGTCCGCACGTCAGTCAGGAGGATGCTGCCCCGGTCCGCACGTCAGTCAGGAGGATGCTGCCCCGGTCCGCACGTCAGTCAGGAGGATGCTGCCCCGGTCCGCACGTCAGGCAGGGGGATGCTGCCCCGGTCCGCACGTCAGGCAGGGGGATGCTGCCCCGATCCGCACGTCAGGCAGGAGGATGTGCTTTGTGCAGGGCCCTCATTTGTTTTGTTTCATTGGTTTACTATGTAATTGCTGTGTAATTTATTACCCTGTTAGTACAGTACTTGAACCCCCTGCAGAACATGTTAGCCCTCATAAATAAAGGTTATTGTTATCCCAAATAAGGGTGCCCTGGGGACAGGGAATCTTTTGGTCCAATTTAAAGGCAGAGCACGGGCTAAAAAGGAGAGAGGATTCAGCTCTGCATCAGTTTCCCAAACCAGACATTTCTCGCTTCAGACGACTGCAGTGTGGCCAGACCATCCAGCCTGAGCTGGAATACATACAGATCAGCCATTCTGGCCACATGAACAATGCAGGACCTGATCTCAGGAAGAGGTACAGAGCTCGCTGCTACTCGTCCCCTCCCCCTCTAAGTTAATGGGTCTGTAAAGTTGTGGGGTATGAAGTCCAAATCATCCAAGGGCTGCCCCTAGGGCGTATACCCCACTGCATGAAACCCCCGGATCACCTTTACCGGCGGCACCCACGCCACTGCCTTTGCTGGAGGTCGCATCCCCGGCTTCCATGCAGCTGTGGTGTGCTCCTGCACGCAGCCATTCAGATAGGAGAACTTGCCGGTCTACAGGGAAGCCAGGGATGCGGCCAACCAGCCAGTCACCGAACCGGCCATATAGCCAGAGGAACTCGGGCAGGTGGGTGATGCGGGGGGGGGGAGGACATTTTGAGTTAAAGTGGGTGATGGGGGGGGGGGGGGGGACAGATGAGTTAAAGTCTCAATGCAGTTTCCACAATGTCCAATCAGCAGCTGCGGACATGTGGGCGACTGAAATCAGCCTGCAGCCGCTGACCTGCGGGAGGGTGTGAAACCCTGACAACTGCCAAAAAACCTCACCTCTCCCGTGGGCACATCCCCGGCTTCCCTTTAGCTGAGGCACGCTCCAGTGCGCTTCGGACTAGAGGGCAGCGAGGGGTGCGGCTAGCATGCTTTGTCACGTCAACTGGCAGAATTGAGATCAGCCTACTGGCTGGGCCTGGCAACAGCGGAGAAAGCATTCTTTTTTTTTTCTTAATCGATCTGCCACAGTTACCGAAATGGGGGAGGGGATTTAATAGGGTTTTGGTCTCCTTTAAGTGGGGGAAAAACGATCTTGATTTTTATTTTAAATTGGTAATATTCATAAAAATGGGCATCAAATGATAGCATTTCATTTTCACATGTGGGTGTGGGTGTGGGGGGGGTTCAATTTGGGATTCTTCTACAGTTAAAGTGGACCAACACCCAGGATTTTGACTATCCTGGGTATTGGTCCACTTCCCCGCCCCGCTACCTGAAACCCCCCCAAACACCCCGAAAACTCACCTCTCCACGCTCCCACGTGAGTGCGCTGTCCAATGCCCGCCGACGGACAAGTGACGTCCGTCGACGGACAAGGGATCGCGCCCGCCGCTGCCGCCTCCCGCGCGTCACTCTTGACGTGTGCGCGCCCGCGCCGGGCACTCAGAGATGGCCGGCGCGGCGCGCGCACGTCTAGAGGAGCGCGAGAGAGGCGGCGGCGGTGGAAGCAGCGGCTGGAGAGGTAAGGATTTTTCGGGGTTTTGGGGGGGTTACACCCCGCGGGACTTCCCGATCTCGGATGTCCCGCGGTGTGTGAGGTGATCGGCCCGGGAATCTTATAGATTCCCGGGCCGATCACCCCTGGGTGTTGGTCCACTTTAAAGATCCTTGGTAAATCAGCAATGAAGCGCTTTATGATGGGGGAAGCATATTCCCTATCGGAGGAGCTGCGGATGTCACATGTTTATGTGTAGTTATTTCCTGTCCCCATCAGATGGCGATCTGCTAGAACAAGATGAGCATCTCTGAAGCAGGGCCAGGTGGGTTCGCTTAGTTAAGTTTCCCTGTAAAGCAGGACTGTCCCTGGCACAAAGTTGCAAGGGATGCTGTAGGTCCACTTAAAGCAGACCTACACTTTGCCTGGAAATTCTGTGCCAGGAGGGTCGTGATTTAAAGTGGACCAACACCCAGGATTTTGACTATCCTGGGTTTTGGTCCACTTCGGCGGGGCACCCCGATCGGGGGTGCCCCGCTGTGTGAAACCCCCCAGAAACCCCAAAAAACTCACCTCTCAACGCTCCCACGTGAACGCCGCAGCCAATCCCCGCCAACGTCCAGGCGGGGATCAGGAACGTCCAAGCCACTTCCGCCGCCTCCCGCGCGTCACTCTCGGCGCGCGCGCGCCCCCACCGGCCATTCACAGAGGGCCGGCGCGGGCGCGCGCACGTCTGGAGGGGCGCGAGAGAGGTGGCGGAAGCGGCGGCGGATCAGGTAAGATGTTTTTGGGGTTTCTGGGGGGTTTCACCCCGCGGGACATCCCGATCTCGGATGTCCCGCGGGGTGGGAGGTGATCGGCCCGGGAATCTTATAGATTTCTGGGCCGATCACCCCTGGGTGTTGGTCCTCTTTAAAGGGACACTAGTCTAACATAACTTAATGAAGCATCTGTGCACCCAGGTGGTAACCCTACCAGCTACAGTAAGAGGCATGCTATATTGCAGTGCACAGTGATTTCCTGTCCTTTATCATATAGAGTTCTGTTTCTTATTTTGGCTTCCTAAGGCTCCTTAAAGTGGACCAACACCCAGGGGGGATCGGCCCGGGATTCTATAAGATTCCCGGGCTGATCAGATCCCTCCCCGCGGGGCATCCGAAATCAGGAGTGTGTGAAACCCCCCAGGAAGCCCACAATCCTACCTTCTCCCCGTTCCAGCGGCTCATGCGCGTCCGCCGCCTCCCGCGCGTCCCTCTAGCAGGGCGCGCTCCCGCGCTGGCCGTTTGTGAATTGCCGGTGCGGGTGCACTCCCTGTAAGAGGGACGCACGGGAGGCGGCGGCGGACGCGCTCTGCTTGTCCGTCGCTGCCTCTCGCTTGTCCGTCGGCGGGGATTGGACGAGCGAGTCACGTGGGAGCGGGGTGAGGTGAGTTTTCGGGGCTTTCTGGGGGGTTTCACACAGCGGGGCACCCCACCGAAGTGGACCAAAACCCAGGATAGTCAAAATCCTGGGTGTTGGTCCACTTTAACTGTAGAGGCATCCTAAAGCGGGATTGTTAAAGTGGACCAAAACCCAGGATTTTGACTATCCTGGGTTTTGGGCCTTTCCCCAGGGGCCCCGCTGTGTGAAACCCCCCAGGACGCCGAAACCAGCTCACCTCTTCCTGGTCCCACGGCACGTCTAAGAGCAGCAGCATCCTCCGCTTCCCTCTAACAGGGAGCGTGCTCGCGCTGACCATTCACAAATACCCGGCGCCCTGCTAGAGGAAGAGCGGGGTGCGGGGACTGCTCTTAGATGCGGGAAAAAAAGTAAATGAATGGGGCGACCTGGGGGGGGGGGGGCTCACACAGTGGGGCATCCCAATTTTGGATTGAGATGGGTTTTGGTCCACGTTTGGTTTGGCTGACCAAAACCCAGCTAAAAGATGCTCCACTATACAGACAAGCCTCCACTTGGGAAGAAAAAATTAGGATTCCTCTCGTGGAGGGAGGGGGGGGGGGGGGGGTTGGTACCTGCATAGTCCAAAGGGACCTAAAGGCTGTAGGTTTGCTTTAGAGAGGAGGAACAGCCAATATTTCCACTCTACCATTTGTTGTTCCTCTCTGGTGGGGCAAAACAATTTGAGTTGTCACGCTGTCTATAACCCCGTGGACTGCAGCATTTACCTTATCGGTGATAACACTTTCCATGCATGGGAAACTGTATCATTCCTCCAGCTGATGCACACTCCCGTGCCAGGCCGGTGTTGCTGTGCCCAGCTGGAAGGGAGTGGGCAGCAATACATGTAATCAGAGCTGGGTATTAAAGTGGGTATTAAATTTTGACTATCCTGGGTTTTGGTCCACTTCGGTGGGGCACCCCAGTGCGCCCGCCGCCTCCCGCGCGTCACTCTTACGGCGCGGGTGCGCGTCCTGCTAGAGGGACGCGCGGGAGGCGGCGGCGGGCGCTGCTGGATCGAGGAGCAGGTAGGGATTTAGGGGTTTCTGGGGGGTTTCACACAGCGGGGCACCCGCGATCGGTCAGTCAGGGAGCTGATCGGTCCGGGAATCTTATAGATTCCCGGGCCGATCACGGGAGGGTGTTGGTTCACTTTAACATTCACGCCAATCTATTCTGATTGGATGGAAACCTGCGCATGCATCGTGTGAGCAAGGTAAAAATAAAGCCAATGCGCTGTGATTTGAAACACTCTGGTCTCCTTTTAAACCGGACCTTCACCCTGATTTATTGAAAAGCCCAAACCCATAAAAAACGATTCCCCCAGCATCTAAAATTAATACATTTTAAGTTGTTAGTCACTTACTTATTATTCTTTCCCCCACTGGGCTGCAACTCTGTTCAGGACTTTAGGATACGGGCGCCGCCATCTTGACTCAGAAGCATCACACTTACTGAGGAGAGTGGGATAAAGTGCAGGGGGGCGGGTTATAGCTGTGTTTTGCTCAGACAGAGCAGAGCTGGGGTCAGGAAAAGGTCAGCAATCGCAGAATGCAGAGCGGCACAGTCAGAAGGCACTTCCTGTTTGCAGGCTGCCTGATGTCCCATGAGCCGCCATCTTGGATGTTTAAAGGTTCATAACATGCAGTAGATGCAGGTAGGATGATTTTTAATGTGAGCAATCTGTATGTACAGGGTGTGGGAAACATATAAGATAGGTTCTTATTCAGAGTGAAGGTCCTGATTAATGTGAGCAATCTGTATGTACAGGGTGTGGGAAACATATAAGATACACCAGTAGTCCTCAAACTTCCTCCTCAAGGGCCGAGACAGGCCAGGTTTTGCAGCTCTCTATGCTGATGCACAGATGTAATAATTAGGGCTATAGCTCTGTCTGAGCACCAGTTAATTCACCTGTGGAGTCGCGTGGAGAGCTGCAAAACCGGGCCTGTCTCGGCCCTTGAGGAGGAAGTTTGAGGACTACTGAGATAAACTGAGTGAAGGTCCACTTTAAAGTGGATCAACACCCAGGATTTTCACAATTTTTTGGTCCACTTCCGCGGGGCACCCCGATCAGGAAACCCCCCAGATCGCCCTAAAAAACTCACCTCACCCCACTCCTACGCAAGCGCTCGTCCAAAGCCGCTGTGGTATGTACGGACAAGCGACGGATAACCACAGCGGCTCTGAGCAAGCTGGAGGCCGCATCTCGCGCTTCCTTCTAACAGGGAGCACGCCCCATTCACAAACGGCCGGCGCAGGGGTGCGCCCTGCTAGAGAGAGGCGCGAGATGCGGTTCGCGCATGCGCCGTTGGAAAGGGGATAGGTTAAGGTTTCTGGGCGTCCTGTGGGGTTTCACCCCGCGAGACATCCCGATTTCGGATGCCCCGCAGGGAGGGATCTGATCGGCCTGGGAATCTTATAGATTCCCGGGCTGATCCCCCTGGTTGTTGGTCCAATGTACAAAAAGCACAACACAGATGACGGGGACGCCGCCGCTCCTTACCCGGATGTGGGGTCCGTCCAGCTGCCGTCCCGCCAGGCTGTCGATGATGTCGGCTCGGAGGTCCACCAAGAACTTCATGCCCCCTTCCTGGCGGCTGATCTGGCTGAAGAGCGCCTTGTACTGGGGGGTGAGGTAGTAGCGCAGCCGGTCCTCCACCTGCAGCACGGTGCCCGCGTCCCTCTTCTGTTGGTCCTGCACCAGCTTGGCGCTCAGCTCGGCCACCTGCCCATGGTCCACCCCGAACTCCACCGCCAGCTGCCCCAGCAGCGCCGCCTTCTGCCCCCGCTCCAGCCCCTTATACTGCAGCATGAAGTGCAAGCCCTGCTGCTCAGGGGGAAGGGGGCTCTTGTCCTTGGTCTCATAGGGCGGCAGAGGGGGCACACACTTCTTCAGCACGTCCTCCATCCCTCCTGAGGGCACAGCACTAACCTGCCTGCAGGACAGCAGCCTGGCTTCCTGACACCGGCTCATGTACTGCTGAGCCAGCAACCCGCCCTGCCCACTCCTCAAGCAGCTGCTCAGGGCTGCCAAACGCCGGGGGAGCTGCCAGGGAAGCGGGCGCATCCTCCACACGCAGGGCACACTGCTGGCATCGGACACTTCCGGGTTGCTGAAAGGACGAGTTCGGGGCAGCCAATCACCGCGCGCGTACGTTGCGTCACAGGTCTTGGCGTTCCGCCATATTGCGTGTGGCATCCGCTCTACATTGCTGTGAGGCAGCGTGTGTCCCCTGAGGAGAATGTCTGTCTCTGTGTAAAGCATAAACATGCCCGCAGAATAAAGTAGAGAATTTAGCATCTCAAAGGCCACTGAGTACAAACTGCTGCTGTAAAGGAGGCCAAAGTGAAGTGTCAGTAACTGCAAAGGCATGACATAATAGTGCCATAAATCTATAGCGTGCACCAGGGCCCCCCCCCCCTTAGGGAATATTTGGGCCCCATACAACCACAATTTCTGCCCCCCCTCGTGATTGGTGGCCAGTGGCTCAAAACGACCAAACAATCCCGCACCACCTTAAAGCGGACCTTCACTCTGAATAGGAGTCTATCTTATATGTTTCCCACACCCTGTACATACAGATTGTCCACATTAAAAATCATCCTACCTGCATCTACTGCATGTTATGAGCCTTTAAACATCCAAGATGGCGGCTTATGGAAGCCGCCATCTTATCAGGCAGCCTGCAAACAGGAAGTGCCTCCTGACTGTGCTGCTCTGCATTCTGGGACTGCTGACCGTTACCTGACCCCAACTCTGCTCTGTCTGAGCAAAGCACAGCTATAACCCGCCCCCTGTACTTTATCCCACCCTCCTCTCCTCAGTCAGTGTGATGCTTCTGAGTCAAGATGGCGGCGCCCATATCCTAAATCCCTGAACAGAGTTGCAGCCCAGTGGGGGAAAGAATAATAAGTTAGTGACTAAAAACATAAAATATTAATTTTAGATGCTGGGGAACCATTTTTTAAGAGTTTGGGCTTTTCATTAAATCACGCTGAAGGTCCGGTTTAAATCTGTACAATATATATATAATGTGCCCGGCCCAAAGAAATCTCAATACCATGCATCAATTGCAGACAATTCTAACTGGGAAGAGTGGTTCCAGTTACCACTGATTTATGTTTAGGCCAGCACAAAAAATGTAATTAAGCTATCAAGTCAAATCATCATCATTTATTTAATTAAAAGACATATCTACAATACTCCATCTAAGACATAACATACAAAACATTCCATATTAAAGTGGACCAACACCCAGGATTTTGGCTATCCTGGGTTTTGGTCCACTTCGGTCGGGCACCCCGATCGGGGGCGCCCCGCTATGTGAAACCCCCCAGAAAGCCCCAAAAACTCACCTCACCCCGCTCCCACGTGACTCGCTTGTCCAATCACCGGCGACGGACAAGCAGAGCGCGTCCCTCTTACAGGGAGCGCACCCGCGCCGGGCATTCACAAACGGCCAGCGCGGGAGTGCGCCCTGCTAGAGGGACGCGCGGGAGGCGGTGGATGCGCATGCGCCACTGGAACGTGGAAAAGGTAGGATTTGTGGGCTTCCTGGGGGGTTTCGAAATCGGGATGCCCCGCGGAGAGGAATCTTATAGATTCCCGGGCCGATCCCCCCTGGGTGTTGGTCCACTTTAAAAACATTTTTTGCAGTGGTCATGTCCCCTTTAAATGTGCAACCAAACAATCCAATATGTAAAAATCTATATATCTCCAATCTCTTTGTGTAAACACATATAAATAAAGTGACCTAGTGCTAAAGTGCTTTTGCATAAGATGATCAAAAACAAAACAAAAAAATTGGTGGCCAGTGGCATAACTAAATGTGACGGGGCTCTGTTGCTAACATTAAATGGAGCCTTTGCACAGCTCATACAATAAACTTGTTTTCTGTCTTTTAACTCAATTTGATGCTGCTGGGCAAATAAAGACTGACACAGCAGAGACAAGTGGTGCTTCCTTTATCTAAATAATGCCAAGTGAGCACAAATATGATAAAGTGGAGGAGCAACAATGATGGGGCCCCCTGACCTCCTAGGCCACAGTGCGGTTGCACCCCCTCAAGTTATGCCCTTGTTGGTGGCCCTAAGACTAGGAGCTCAGCCAGGTTTTGAGGACCCAGATACATGTCCTGGTTGGTTTTGGGGCCCAGTTTAAACTTGGGGCACAGCCATCGTATACAGGTTATGGGGGCTGGCACTCTCCTTCATTAGCAGCACCAACAGTGTTAGTGGCAAAGCCTAACAGGCTCAAGGCAGGACTGTCTGGCTGGGGCTTGGGCTGCCCTCTTTGTAGGCAGGCCCATACTGGAGTCTCGTCCCTCTTTCCCTGATGGTGGCCCTAGCATGTAATCAACTAGCAAAACAGGGACTTCAGAGAGACTGTCCTCATCCCTGGGGCATTCCAAATTGAGATTGCTGGTTTTACTTACGTAGCCGGCAGCCCCATGGCTCATGAATGGGCCACATCCCCCGGCATTTGTGAATGGCTGGCTAGGGGTAAGCAGGGGAGCAGGGGTTCAGCTAGCTGTGCGGGCTCCATTCATGATTACTACTCTGCAATATCAGAATGAATGGTGTGCAAAGCGCTAGTTGGCCAGTGACCCTTACACCATGGGATGGATGGAAGGTGAGTTTTTACCTTCAACCGCAGGGGTTTCACACATGTATCCAAAATTGGGATGCCCCATACGGACAAAGACCAAAACCTTGTATAGTGAAAATCCTGGTATTTGGTCCACTTGAAAGCGAACCAAAACCCTAAGCTCCTGTCACTGGAATCTAAGTCTACAGGGCTGGGTAAAAGTCTTTTCCAGAGGCACCCCGATTTGGGATGTCCCTCTGTATGAAACCCCCTGGTTCGCCCATAAACTTACCTTGATCTCCACTCACGTGGTGTGTTCCACTTCAAAGGGGGCATCTGCACCTAAACGCCACTTCTACTTCTGTAAAATATGATTATTTGTGATATTTCCTTTTCCTTGTTTGACTTTTTAACAAGGACTGGACCATCCAAAAATGATCTCAGCTATCGTGCTTCAAGTATTGGCCAAAACCAAAGATCAATAAATGGATTTAATATAAAATAGAGCTGATTACGGTACATTACAGAAAAATAGTAATATGAATGGTGTAAATATGATATGAAGCAGAAATGTAAACAGTGTCCATAGAAAAATACAGCAATCTTCCCTCCTTAGGCTAATTCAAATTAGAGTCTTTTGTCTTCCGCCCAACCCCCACCATACTGCCTATTTGGCGATCTCTTACATGTTGTCTGTTCAGAGACCCAAAACTAAGAGAGTGCAAGACTCCGTCCTTTGTCCTTATGGTCAAACCTTTTCCCCTCCCATGTAACGCTATACTTTACATATGGGTTCACTTAAATAGTTGAAGTTAAGACATAACATTACTGTATATATATATATATATATATATATATATATATATATATATATAATGAATATTGATGCAATTCACCAAAATAAACCTTATGTTATGTTAAATCTGTATGATTTTTCCTGTATCGGCCAGCCCTGGATCAGAACCATAATAAATGGCAGATAAACATCCACAGATACCATTCATCCAAGTTACCTATTTTTCATTAATATTAGTGATTTAATAATAATTAGTTAACAATTAAGATCATAAACATTTATTCCTGTGGAACCTTCTTACAACTTCTCAGTGGTGACATCCTAATTTTCAATAGCACACCGCACATACACACATGCATTACCTTGTTGCTGGTCGCCGGTTCGCTACCCCACATGACATTCCATAGAACCAAAAGGCTTTGCATGTTGGGCATTGGCCACGTGGGCTGAGAACCCAGTGTCCAGCTGTATTAGAATGGCTGTGCCTGTGTGTGCCGGTGTAGGCATCCAAAACAGGACAATCAACCAGCAATCTAAGAAGATTAGCAGTAATTTTGAGGTGTGAGGACCACTTTTTTATTTACGTTTTATTTTAAAGTGGAACCCACCCAGGTCAGTCCGGGAATCTTTTAGAGCTGCTGGCCTTCCCCTGGGGCATCCCAAATTGAGATGCCCCGCTGTGTGAAACCCTCTGGGGCGACCGTAAACCTTTCCCTGCTCAAATGGTGCATGTATGGGCTCTCGTCCAATGAGAGCCATCTGCTGTGCCGATGCCATTCGGCAACTAACTCTCTTTCTTGTGAATGGGGCACACGTTGCATCCCCAGCAGAGTGTGGTGGATGACATAGTATGGCAAACGGCTCTTATTGGAAGAGAGCCGGTGCATGCCTTATTGGAACGAGGAAGAGGTGAGTGAAAAGCGGCATTCTGGGGGGGGGGGGGGGTTTCACTCAGTGGGGCATCCTATTTCGGGATGCCCCAGGGGAATGGAACAAAACCTAGGAATTCCTGGGTTTTGTTCTGCTTTAAAGTGGACCAAAACCGAGGATTTTGACTATCCTGGGTTTTGGTCCTTTCCCCCGGGCCACCCCGATTGGGGGTGTTCCTCTGTGTGAAATCCCCCAGATCGCTGAGTGCAACTCACCTCTTCCCGGTCCTACGGCGCATGCGCAGCCATTCGTCTAATCAGCACACTCGGAGCAGCTGATGTCACGCCGCCTAAGCCAACGTCTAAGGCCAGCGAGTCAGAGGGCGCTGGCGACTGCATCCCCCGCCTCCCTCTAACAGGAAGTGTGGCCACCATTCACAAATGCCAGGAGCGGACACGCGCCCTGCTAGAGGGATAGCGGGGATGCTGCCATGGGCCACGCATGCGCCGTTGGTCCGGGAAACAAGGTAAGTGCACGGGGTGACCTGGGGGGTTTCACACAGCGGGGCATCCCGATTTTGGATGCCTGAGGGGGCAATTAATCGGCCTGGGAATCTTACAGGTTCCCAGGCCGATCGTGCTGGGTTTTGGCCCACTTTAATACATATTACAATTACAGAATATTAGAACATCTATAACCAATATAGACCAGTGGCAGACTGAGGCCACAAATCAGCCCCCCCCCCCCCCCCCCCCCACGATTTAATCAGCCCATGGCCAGTCTGTGACATCCCTGCTGCCCCTTCACTTATCCAATGTGCTCACTCACTTGAACGTCTGCGTTTCTTGGGTGGGGAACGCAGGGATTGAATGGGGGGCAAACGAAGAAGCAGCCTCACCAGGCCCAAAGGGCTCTACTAAGAATTGTCACGGATCTCCCTATAGCCGGTCCACCCCGGTACTATACCTCTTTAATCCAGATTATTATTGTACCATATATTTAATCCAGATTAGATTAGAGCATTTAATGCAGATTATTATAGGTGCTGGACTAGAGCACCTTGAGAAAATCATTCTCAAACCAGGATTATCATATTATTATAGATTCCCGGGCTGATCACCGTGGGGTTTGGTCCACTTTAAAGGTAAATTACAGAGGAATCCAAGAGGTTTCACACTGTTGGGCATCCCACATTGAGGTTCAACTAACTTATATGGGTTTGTTCCACCTTTTTATTTATTTATTTATTTATTTTTTAAACAATATTTTTATTGAAGTATAAAGATGGTACATCAAAAAGCGAGTTGCAATACTTCATATAGCAAAAGCTAGGAATAACATCCAAATGAATGTAGGCTGATACACAACAAAGCGCTGATGACCTCTTACATATAGCAATCAATATAAATGCAATAAGACAATAGGTTAGAAGGTAAGAAGCAGGGTAAAAGAAGAGAATAGGAAGGAGAAAGGAGAGAGGAGGGTAGGGGTTCGTTCCACCTTTACACAACATCAGTAGCTTCAATTCCATTTCATGTAAATCTGGATTTTTATGTTCAGATTTTAATATTGATGCACACAAAAAAGCCCACAGGTCATAAAATGTATATCCTTCTTTATGTCAGTGCTTCATTCAATTGCTTTACAGACAATGAAACTCTTTCAATATTTTTATTTCTTTTTTAGGAAGAAAAAGGCAGTACAGGTATAGTGGTCAGTCAAGCAGAAATCCATCCCGCGCAGGGGAGGCAAACATCACAATGATCTCAACAATTTACCCTATTCTGGCGAGAGAACAGGGCATGGCAAGTCGGACCATCTAAGAACCAAATGGCAATACAGACATAGCTGAAACATGCATAGAAACATAGAAACATAGAAGGTTGATGGCAGAAGGAGACCATACGGTCCATCTAGTCTGCCCTTATGTGTATACTGTATGTTATCTGTATCTTATGTGTATACTGTATGTTCTCTGTATCTTATGTGTATACTGTATGTTCTCTGTATACTTATGTGTATACTGTATGTTCTCTGTATCTTATGTATATACTGTATGTTCTCTGTATCTTATGTGTATACTGTATGTTCTCTGTATCTTATGTGTATACTGTATGTTCTCTGTATCTTATGTGTATACTGTATGTTCTCTGTATACTTATGTGTATACTGTATGTTCTCTGTATCTTATGTGTATACTGTATGTTCTCTGTATCTTATGTATATACTGTATGTTCTCTGTATCTTATGTATATACTGTATGTTCTCTGTATCTTATGTATATACTGTATGTTCTCTTTATCTTATGTGTATACTGTATGTTCTCTGTATATTATGTATATACTGTATGTTCTCTGTATCTTATGTGTATACTGTATGTTCTCTGTATCTTATGTATATACTGTATGTACTCTGTATCTTATGTGTATACTGTATGTACTCTGTATCTTATGTATATACTGTATGTTCTCTTTATCTTATGTGTATACTGTATGTTCTCTGTATCTTATGTATATACTGTATGTACTCTGTATCTTATGTATATACTGTATGTTCTCTTTATCTTATGTGTATACTGTATGTTCTCTGTATCTTATGTATATACTGTATGTTCTCTGTATCTTATGTGTATACTGTATGTTCTCTGTATCTTATGTGTATACTGTATGTTCTCTTTATCTTATGTGTATACTGTATGTTCTCTGTATCTTATGTGTATACTGTATGTTCTCTGTATCTTATGTATATACTGTATGTACTCTGTATCTTATGTGTATACTGTATGTTCTCTGTATCTTATGTATATACTGTATGTACTCTGTATCTTATGTATATACTGTATGTTCTCTTTATCTTATGTGTATACTGTATGTTCTCTGTATCTTATGTATATACTGTATGTGCTCTGTATCTTATGTGTATACTGTATGTTCTCTGTATCTTATGTATATACTGTATGTACTCTGTATCTTATGTGTATACTGTATGTTCTCTGTATCTTATGTATATACTGTATGTACTCTGTATCTTATGTATATACTGTATGTGCTCTGTATCTTATGTATATACTGTATGTTCTCTGTATCTTATGTGTATACTGTATGTTCTCTGTATCTTATGTATATACTGTATGTACTCTGTATCTTATGTATATACTGTATGTGCTCTGTATCTTATGTATATACTGTATGTTCTCTGTATCTTATGTGTATACTGTATGTTCTCTGTATCTTATGTATATACTGTATGTACTCTGTATCTTATGTATATACTGTATGTTCTCTGTATCTTATGTGTATACTGTATGTTCTCTGTATCTTATGTATATACTGTATGTACTCTGTATCTTATGTATATACTGTATGTTCTCTGTATCTTATGTGTATACTGTATGTTCTCTGTATCTTATGTATATACTGTATGTTCTCTGTATCTTATGTATATACTGTATGTTCTCTGTATCTTATGTGTATACTGTATGTTCTCTGTATCTTATGTGTATACTGTATGTTCTCTGTATCTTATGTGTATACTGTATGTTCTCTTTATCTTACTGATAGAACAAGGGGGCACAACCTGAAGCTAGTCGGGGGGAAGATCAGGAGCAATGTTAGAAAATATTATTTTACAGAAAGAGTAGTAGATGCTTGGAACAAACTTCCAGCAGAGGTAGTTGAGAAATCAACAGTCACTGAATTTAAACATGCCTGGGATAAGCACACATCTATCCTAAGATAAAGAGAACCTACAGTATACACATAAGATACAGAGAACATACAGTATACACATAAGGGCAGACTAGATGGACCGTATGGTCTCCTTCTGCCGTCAACCTTCTATGTTTCTATGTTTCTATGTTTCTATGTTTCTTAGATAGATGTGTGCTTATCCCAGGCATGTTTGAATTCAGTGACTGTTGATTTTTCAACTACCTCTGCTGGAAGTTTGTTCCAAGCATCTACTACTCTTTCTGTAAAATAATATTTTCTAACATTGCTCCTGATCTTCCCCCCGACTAGCTTCAGGTTTTGCCCCCTTGTTCTATCATTAAGTTTCTTCTTAAAAACACTTCCCTCCTGAACCTTATTCAATCGTTTCACATATGTAAAGGTCTCAATCATGTCCCCCCTCTCCCTTCTTTCCTCCAGACTGTACAAATTAAGTTCTTTAAGTCTCTCCTGATAAGTTTTAAGTTTAAGTCCTTCCACCATTTTTGTTGCCGGCCTTTGGACACGTTCTATTTGAATAATGTCTTTTTGCAGGTAAGGTCTCCAGAACTGCACACAGTATTCTAGCTGTGGCCTTACCAGGGCTCTATACAGCGGCATCACAACCTCCCTCTTCCTACTGGTGATGCCTCGAGCTATGCAGCCGAGCATCCTGCTTGCTTTTCCCACTGCCTGGCTACACTGTCCACTCATCTTGCAGCTATCAGTAATCAGTGTCCCTAAATCTCTCTCCTCCGAGGTCCTGGATAACACAGTGCTGCCCATACGGTACTCAGAGCAGGGATTCCCTCTACCCAAGTACAGGATTTTAAATTTAGAGACATTAAACTGCAGTTTCCACAGTTTTGACCATCTATCCAGTAAAGCATAAACAATTATTATACAAAATCTGTCGGTGTTGTGTCTTCAATAATATTGGCTCCCGCGCCGGAAAATAGCAGTTTCGATTAGCCCTTATTAGCATCTCACCACGCCCCCGCCACTCAACGCGGACCACGCTATGCCAGGGCACGCCGGCCGCCACAGAGCGCACCCGCGTCCGAGGCCCGCAGCCCCAGAGACAAGCGAGAGGCGAGCCGCAGAGCGAGAAGCAGGAGACAAAAGAAAAGGAAAAAACAATACAAAGATAAGAGAAAGGGGAAAAGGGAAGCAAACACGGGAGAAAACACAAGGGGCGAAGGGATAGGCCCAGAGTAGACAGCAAAAAGGAGAGCGGGAAGGGAAAGGAAAAAAGGGGGGGGACAAGGTAGGAGGGGGCAAGGAAGAGGGGGTCCTCGCGACCTAGCCCACGCCAGTCATCTATGAAAGCATTCCCGATGGCGCATTAGGCCAGACATATTGTATCCAGGGCTCCCAAATGGACAGACAATGAACTCTATATAAAAAATAATGATTTATTGAGAAAAAAAAAATCTCTTCTTTTTTTTTTTTTTAGCAGCAGCAGCAGCAGCAGCAGCAAGGGTGAGATCCATCAGAGGTCAGATTGTATTCCTTGTTGATGTTGTTGCCGCCACCTTTAGCCTGCTTGGCAGCGTGCAGTAGTGGAGTAAAGTTGAGAGGAATGTGACTTGGATTGAGCGTGATCCCAGTGTGATATTTTGAGACGCTAACGTCTGAGGATCAGCACATTCGGCGTGTCCTGTACTGAATGCCTTTACCAAGTATTGTAGAAAGCACAGAGAAAGGTCACCCTTTCCAGAGGTAAGTCATAGGCTTTCTATTAAAGAAGAACTCCAAGGAACACTATCAAAGTTGAACAAAACCTGTATAAATGAGTTGAACCTTTTTAAAGTCATTGTCCATGCATCACAACAAAAAGCACTATACATTTTATCCCCCATAGATGTTCGCTCCTAGTCTGACACTTAAAGTGGACCAACACCCTCCCAAGATCGGCCCGGGAATCTATAAGTTTCCCGGAGCGATCAGACCCCTGACTGCGGGGCACCCCGATCGGGGGTGCCCTGCTGTGTGAAACCCCCCCAGATCCCCAAAATCCCTACCTTATCCTCGATCCAGCGGCACCCGCCGCCGCCTCCCACGCGTCCCTCTAGCAGGACGCACACCCGCGCCGCCCGTTTGTGAATGGCCGGCGCGGGTGCGTGCCCTGTAAGAGTGACGCGCAGGAGGCGACGGCGGGCGCGCTCTCTTGTCCGTCGCTGCCTCCCCCT
Organism: Gastrophryne carolinensis; assembly: GCA_027917425.1. NCBI lineage: Eukaryota > Metazoa > Chordata > Amphibia > Anura > Microhylidae > Gastrophryne > Gastrophryne carolinensis. The sequence goes on from CM051241.1 coordinate 198,915,414, forward strand.
TGTCCGTCGGCGGCGATTGGCAGCGGCAGTCACGTGGGAGCGAGGAGAGGTGAGTTTTTCGGGGTTTCTGGGGGGTTTCACACCCCGATTGGGGTGCCCCGCCGAAGTGGACCAAAACCCAGGATAGTCGAAATCCTGGGTGTTGGTCCACTTTAACCCGATCCAGGTCCCCTGCCACCTGCTGAGATTGTCTGCCGCTTCTGTAGTATTGACGAGGGAGTGCCCCATCCTTCACAGGGATTATAGTGCACCCCCTTCATTTACTGCATTGGACGGGGGGGGGGGGCATGGCAGGTATTGTTGGGGACAATTGCCGCAGGCAGTGAGGAACCTGGGTCAGGCAATCAGTTAAGGGCCTTATTCATGAAGGGATAGCGCCAGGTAGTGCCTGTACAGCGGCAGGTAGCGCCAGGTGAACACCGGACACGGCAGCAATTACACATTTATGAAGCCGAATCTGGTGAGCGACTGGAACAACGCCATGTAGCGTCCAATTCATCATTATGCCAGGCGCAGCGTACAGCGCCGGCGTTCATCCTTGCAGAGCGCCACGTCTAACCTGTCGTTACCTGCCGCTCTCCCATACATTTCTATGGACGATCCTTAAATCCCCTTCCTGGTCCCAACTTTTTTTTCCCTAAAAAAAAACAAAACTTCGGACGTATTCTGGGCAAGAAAATTACATTTTTGAAAACTTTTTGTAATAATAATATTTTTATGCAGATTTGTCCTTACAGGTCTGGTATCAAAGTGTTCATGTTACAATGTTATAACAATGTCATTCCATATGTTTTTGCTTTGTTACTAGAGGATACATGTTCAAAAACAGCCTTTAATCACACAGCCTCTGGCGCTATGGGCTACAGCTACATGATTTTGAGCGCCGGCAATGTTTGAGGCTGTTTTTTTGATGAATGTGGTGTGAGTCAGTCGCACTGAGCTGTCGTTACGGTTCGCTCACATACAGCGTAGTATAGCGACTCACATATCATATTCATCAATGCCGGACAGCGACTGAGGCGCTCTGAAACATGGCCGAGAACAGCAGCTACTAGCAGGCGCTCTGAAATCCGCTCTACAGGCGCTCATCTGTCGCTACCTGCCGTTAGTAATCCGCCTGCCCGTGTCAGAGCACCAGACAAGGACCAAAGGTGAGTGAGTATAGGTGTTTTTTTGAGTACAGTGTTTGTTTTGATGCCTGGACAATGACTTAACTGATAGCTGCAGCAAAGCTTTCAGACACTTTGAATCGCCCTGCAGCATTCCTGTTCCCCTGGCCTACGATTATGCCACCGACAGGCATTCAAGTCTGCCGAGTATAGCAAGTGTGCAGAGTGTGGATCATGCAAAGGGCTGTGGGTTCAATGATCAAGGGGGAAATCAGGGGTTTCCTAGACTTTGATTCTCTTTAAAAAGGGGACCACACGCTAATTAAGTCCTTCGGGGGAAAGTCCTATCGGTCTATAACAACATCACAGGAAAGTCGGTACAGAACTCTTCCCCAGATGGCTCTTCTGTCTCTGCTTCCAGGCCCCCTCTCCCGTGGCAAAAAGGGGGTCCTGCGGCATTTCCTGACAGCGTTGAGAACTATCATTCCAAGGCCATGGAAATCTACAACCCCGCCTTTGCTTGTGGAATGGGCGCAAGAAGTAGAAGTCGTTCGCCGCATGGAGGAACTGATCTCACAATCTGAGGGCATGCAGGAAAGGTATATGATGACATGGGCCGGCTGGGTAGACTATAGGGACACCCGCTTGCAGGTAGAGGCAGATGCTCCTGTCCCTGTTCCTATCCTTACCCCTGTGCCAAATTCTTCTTTATCTCTGCTTCCCTTTGCGGCTCTTTGGAGAAAGATTAGATTCTGTCACTTGGGTAGAAGGAATCCCTGCTCTGAGCACCGTATGGGCAGCACTGTGTTATGCAGGACCTCGGAGGAGAGAGATTTAGGGGCACTGATTACTGAAAGCTGCAAGATGATTGGTCAGTGTAGCCAGGCAGTGGGAAAAGCAAGCAGGATGCTTGGCTGCATAGCTCGAGGCATCACCAGTAGGAAGAGTGAGGTTGTGATGCCGCTGTATAGAGCCCTGGTGAGGCCACAGCTAGAATACTGTGTGCAGTTCTGGAGACCTCCCCTGCAAAAAGACAGTATTCAAATAGAACGTGTCCAAAGGCGGGCAACGAAAATGGTGGAAGGACTTAAACTTAAAACTTAAAACTTATCAGGAGAGACTTAAAGAACTTAATTTGTACAGTCTGGAGGAAAGAAGGGAGAGGGGGGACATGATTGAGACCTTTATATATGTGAAAGGATTGAATAAGGTTCAGGAGGGAAGTGTTTTTAAGAAGAAACTTAATGATAGAACAAGGGGGCCCAACCTGAAGCTAGTCGGGGGGAAGATCAGGAGCAATGTTAGAAAATATTATTTTACAGAAAGAGTAGTAGATGCTTGGAACAAACTTCCAGCAGAGGTAGTTGAAAAATCAACAGTCACTGAATTTAAACATGCCTGGGATAAGCACACATCTATCCTAAGATAAAGAGAACATACAGTATACACATAAGATACAGAGAACATACAGTATATACATAAGATACAGAGCACATACAGTATATACATAAGATAAAGAGAACATACAGTATACACATAAGATACAGAGCACATACAGTATACACATAAGATACAGAGAACATACAGTATACACATAAGGGCCGACTAGATGGACCGTATGGTCTCCTTCTGCCGTCAACCTTCTATGTTTCTATGTTTTTATCCCTATCCCCCCTTATTCTCTACTCTTTTTTCACGTCTCTGATGTCCTATGTCTTTCGGGCCTCTCTGCCCCCCGCTTCCTGTGGCTGCCCCTCCCCTTCGGGTGGAAATCCTGGTGGGACTCTGCCACTTCCCGGCTGCTCCATTCCCCCCTGGTCCTGGAATCTAAGGGTCTCAATTTATAAGCTGTTTCTGGCTGTTGGGCCTGGTCTGGGGGGGGGGGGATCGGGGGCCAGGGGCGGGGGATGCTAACTGTATGTTGAAAGACGAATAACATGCTAATTTCTGGTATAACCTGGCGCCCCATCTATGGGGGTTCTATAATATACTGATGCCAGGGCCCCATACTAAAGGTTGCAGCTCGGTTGCAAGTATTCAGTTTCAAAATACTTGAATAACCCTACATCTACCAAAGCCCACCTAATAATCAAACCTTTAAAGTGGACCAACACCCAGGATTTTCACTATCCTGGGTGTTGGTCCACTTCCGCGGGGCACCCCGATCGCTGTGTGAAACCCCCCAGAAAGCCCCAAAAACTCACCTGACCCCGCTCCCACGTGACTCGCTCCACCAATCACCGCCGACGGACAAGCGAGGTCCGTTGACGGACAAGGTGAGAGCGCCCGCCGCCGCCTCTCGCGCGTCCCTCTTACAGGGAGCGCGCCCGCGCCGGCCATTCACAAACGGCGGGCGCGGGTGCGCGCCCTGCTAGAGGGATGCGCGAGAGGCGGCGGTGGCGGCCCGCGCATGCGCCGTTGGAACGAGGAACAGGTAGGATTTTCGGGCGTCCTGGGGGGTTTCACACAGCGGTGATCGGGGTGCCCCGCAGGCAGGGAGCTGATCAGCCCGGGAATCTTATAGATTCCCGGGCCGATCAGCTGTGGGTGTTGGTCCACTTTAAATGACCCCTTCGTATAAATACCGTAAATGCTGAAACATTTTGTGTTTTCTTGTTTGTTTGCTGTAATTTTCTACATATTTTTTTTTTCTACATGTTCCAGTGGCTTAGACATCCTGACATTTGTTAGCAACACAGTTGTCAACAGGATCCAATAAGCCGGGCAATTTCGGCAGACGTTGTGTGCCATATCTTTCTCAAACTACTGTCATTTTCAAAAATTGTCTTATTATACGTCGCTCTGAAATAAACCGCCCGTCTCCATCTATCCTGCTGAAGACTGTTATGTCTGTCGCCTTGGTGCTGGTTACAGTCTTCCTCTTGGTCCTGGAAGAGTGATCGGATGGATTGCAAAGAAATAGATTCATAGAGTTTGCTCTATTTTCTATTAAAAGAGCGTTCTGCTGTGATATTCCTTATCATTGTGCATTCGGTGTAAACAGAGAATCTCTCATGTGACAGCAACAAGGCAATGAACAGCTATGTCATTCTTGACCCTCTGTGAAGGTTATTATGCTCATACAAAATGCATTTTGGCTGGGAAAGCCCGTTACTCTGGCCAAGTTACTCAGCTGCTTCCAGGTTTCCGAGTTGCATTTGTGGCCCCACGTGACAGCTGGCAGCCATTAATGTTCCCTAGGTGGGCTTGCACAGCATTATGTGTGCGCCCACAGACCCACTGCGATCCTACGGCCAACAGGAAGTAGGTACCTATGCATACCTCCTAACTGTCCCTCATTTGGAGGGACTGACACTCTTTTGAGTCCATGCCCCTCATTGTTCCCATTTGTCCCTCTTTGAGGTCTAACATGTAGATCTGCATTAGAGATGAGCGAACTTCTTGAAAGTTCGATTCGGGCTGATTCGCCGAATTTCCCCAAGAAATTCGGGTTCGCCCGAATCGAACTTTCACGAATCGCTCATCTGAAAAAAAAAATGTCGGCATGGTGGGAGCGGGCAGGCTGGCTACGCTGTCAGCGGGCCGCCGCCGGCGTAGCCGGCCTGCCCGCTCCCACCATGCCGGCATTTGTTTAAAAAGCAAACACTTACCTGCATGGTCGGAGCGTGGAGGCCGGCGCCGCTCTCAGTCGCCCTCTGATGACGCGTCCTCTGATGACAGCTGAGAGCGGCGCCGGCCTCCATGCTCCCACCATGCCGGCATTTTTTTTTTTTTATTTCAGGGAAAATTCGATCGGCACGAACCAAAAAAAATTCGGGTTCATGCCGAATCGAATTTTCCCTGAAATTCGGAGCGAATTCCGGTTCGTCCGAACCGGTTCGCTCATCCCTAATCTGCATCAATAATTTATTAATTCACCCATTCAAAGTTTTGATATTGTTGTAAGTGTTACAACCTATCACCTATCCACCCCGAATGGAGGGGGCGTGGCTTAATTTAACAATTGTCCCTCTTTCTCACACTGAAAGGTTGGAAGGTGTGCGTATGGGGAATGGGAATCGGGCTTCCTTTTGGTATGTGGTGCATCTAGCGATCAGACCCCCGTCCCCACCGATTTGAAGAGAACCAAATATATGAATATATTAAATCCTTTCTATGATTTATATTTGATGACCCTGTGATGCTGACTCTATGTGCCATTCTTTATTCTTGAATATTCAGGTTTGCTGGTGTCATTTAGCACGTACACGTACACTTTGAGTATATCTTTATTGTTTCCATTCACTTATAACTGTTTGAACTGGGCGAGTCTGTCAATATATTTTCTGTGAAATTTAGGCCCTTATTTATCACGGGCTAGCGCCAGGTAGTGTCTGACGAGCGCCAGGTAGCGGCAGCTAACGGCGACTACCGACTCAAGTACGCCCGACGGCGGTCACAATGACGCATTTATCAAGCAAAATGAGGCTAGCGCCGGCGAGAGCGACGGCTAGCGCGGCATTCATCATGAAGCCGCCTGGACCGAACAGCGCCGCTGCAAATTCCTTCACAGCGCCAGGTATGAGCTGTCGCTCCCTGGCGATGTCCAATGCATTTAAATGGAGCAATCTATAATTAATCATAATTAATTGGTATTAATTTTTTTTTTTTTAATGTCAAAAGTTCGGAGACCACTTCTGCAATGTTACGATTTATTTTTAAGTAAAAAAAAATTTTAAAAATAATTTGTGCAGAATTGATCTAACAGGTCTGATATTAATGTATTCATATTACAAAATGATTCTATAAACATGTATAATGTTACATTCAAAAAATATGGTTGTTTAGGGGTTAAAAACTAGTTAACACCCATCGCCGCCAGCGCTCTGGGGTTTAAACAAGGAATGGACAGCGACAGCACATTCGGAGCGTGATTTGTTAATGAATATGAAGCTAGCCGTTCGCTCTGGCCATTCGTTGTCAGGCGCTCACATACAACGCTGGACCTGTGAAACAGCGACCCCCAGCCCGTATTCAACATTACTGCACACCGACTGAGTCGCTGTCATCAAGCTAACGCCGGCCAAGCACAGCGAATACTGGCTGGCGCTGAAAAAATCACGCTACAGTCGCTCATCTGTCGCTACCTGGCGCTATTAATGAATCGGCCTCCCCGTTTTTTATTTATTTTCACATATGAGGTATTGTTGTTAAGAGTTGACACTTATTTGTATAGGAGACTATACAAATGGTTTATATGTAGTAGATATAGGTTGTACACTTTGAGGGTTTACACATATAATTTTTATGCCGGCATAAAATAACTGTTATAATAGGATCTAATAAGCGCACATAGGGTCTTTTGATGCATTGTTCCCCTTAGGGTTTTTTTTTTCATGAATATTATTGAGACCATGGGGTCATCCATGTGATTTTAATTGTCCAGTGTGTTTTTGTGTATTTTAAAAGTATCTCCTTTTTCATAATAAAGAATTTTGTATCCATATTGATATTGGTGCTCCTTTTTGAAGAAAGGTGTGTAATTGGACACGTCCACTTCAGTCTTGTTTAATATATTAAATCCTCTGAATCTCAATAGGTTTGTATGGCAGAAAGTGGTCACGTGGGCTGACAATGTCATACTAGCCACTTAGGAATCTGATCTGAATATTGTAGCCCTGTAGTTGAGGGTCGATTTTTTAGGAGAGAAAAATGCCAATGACTTTCCTAGTCTACCAGGTGTAAATTCTCACCTGTCTCTGAATCAGCCCCAAGGTAGACAATGATGTCATGGTGATGTCATGATTAAGTCAGTGGTTTTCTCTCCAAAAAAGGAATGCGAATTCTCACTTGGCTCTGAATCGACGCCTTGTAGAATATGTAAATAGAACCCCTTCCCAAACCCCCCAAAATCCCATTTTCTGTTCTAGCTTGTTGATAATATAGATAATGAGATAAATGTTGTTCAATCGGTAAAGGCGATTAGGAACACCAAGTAAAAGTCAATGTTCCTCTGAATGTTCCTCTGACCTCCTTTTGAAACCCTGACACAGCCCTTAGAGCGGACTTTGTTCCTTTCCCTGTGTGAAACCTCCAGATCACCCATACCATAGAGAGTTGGGGCCACAACCTGGCCGAAGCTTTTAAAAGGTTGTATATTTTCTTTGCAGTGTAGAGAACCTTTCTACTTCAGAGCCCACTCCTGATGAGGCCTCCTCATTTGCTGCATACCCAGTCTTGAGGACGGTTGTTATGTGTGGTTTGTTGATTTTGATAAATTTCTATTTCAATGAAGAATAGTGCGGCTTATATGGAGAGTTTATTCGGTAGGTAGAGGGGAACACCCCACAACCATTAGCTGGAGAACAGTGAGGGGTGCAGCAGCATCTGCTGCCATCTGTTCATGTTCAATAATCCATATGTAATGAAGAAAACCTGTAAGCATGAGGCTTGGCGGGTGCTCTAAGGCCAGGTTATCAAGGTTTAGGTCCTCTGGTCATTTGGTAATTGGTCCTGGGTCACAATAAAACAAAATGCTTCAGAATTTTGATTTTGGTTATTGTTACCAGCATAATAAAGATTTTAAACAACAATAGGAATATGTATTATTTATTGACAATAACAAAAAGATAGAAAGACCCTAGAGTGACCAATGATTTTTTACCAGTCCCATGTCCTAACTGGATCTCCAATACCCAGTCGGTCCAAACTACCACCAATAGGAATACAATTCAAATATTAAACAACATCAAATAAAACAGCAAATATTACCTTATTACATTATTGTACAAGGACCCCCCCCCCCCCCCCCCATTGCTATCCGCCATCAATGCCACCCATCAATGTCACTGCATTCCCTCAAGCCTAAACTGAATCGCTGTTATTTGATTCTCTTTACACCCCAGTTCTATTTTCCCCACAACAGCATTCTCAGGAGAGCACCCAAGGGGGTGATGGTTCCCCCCCACCCCCAGACCTGGTAAAGCACAGTGCTGCTTGCTGCTGCCTTTTGTGCCACACTTAAGTGTAGCTGTTGCATTAGAGGATGATTAATGTCAGCTGGCAATAGGGATAAAGTGGGACAAAAGCCGCAAGTTCATGGAGTTCAGGGCACATGACAAGAGGAGGAATGGGTTGTCATGTTCAGGAGGTGCAGCCACAAAGCGTTCAACATCTATTGCTGCTTTCCCGTACTGGTATATGCCATGCCTCTTTCTTAGCAGCAAGCAATGCCCCCTCCCCATGACTGAGCCCAATATAAGGGACCTAGCAAATGTTCGGCACCACTAACCGTGGCTCTTAAAGCGGACCTTCACCCTGAATAAGAGCTATTCTTAGTATACAGTACGTCCTGCTCCAAATCTAATACTTACAGTTGGGATATACTCCGCCAGATGGCGCTGGACTGCAGAGACATCGAAAATAGGCTCCTCCCGGCCCCTTAAATACCCGGGGACCTCCCACAAATCCCCAGAATTTCTCTGCAGTCTGGCTGCGAAGGACGAGAAATGGCTCTCTACTTGCAGGTGAGCGGGGCTATTAGCCTGCGGCCCTGTAGGACTATTCCCACCCGTTCCACTAGTATTATGCCTCCCAGCCTGGGCTGCGCTGGTCGGGTGAAGGTAGGCAGCACCGCTGTTAGGTGCTTAGGAGCACTGCTCCACCGCAATCCCCTACCAAAGGGTAGGCGGTTCAGGCTTATGGTGAGCCTCTATGGAATGCCCCTCCCGTACTAGTGCCCCCTTGCCCCTGCCCATCGGTGGGCCCTGTTTAAGTGGCTGCTGTCCTCCCTCATCCTCCTTGTAGTCTTCGGGGGAAAAGAGGGGGGGGGGGGGTGTCTCCATTGGGGCCAACCAGATGTGGATCTGTTTGCGTCCCGCCACAATCACAAGCTTCCAGCTTTTGTCTCTCTGTCCCAGGATCCTCTGGCCTTGACCTCGGATGCGCTAGCAATGTCATTGCAGGACTTTCAGTTCCTGTATGTCTTCCCTCCAATCCCCCTGCTGGGCAGGGTTCTGCGCAAGATTGCTCTGGAAAGGGTGCCAGCAATTCTGGTGGCCCCCAGGTGGCCAAGAAGAGTGTGGTTCGCAGACGTGGTACAGCTGGCAGTAGATCAGTACGCTCTGCCCTTGGTGCCAGATCTGCTCACTCAGGGCTCACTACGCCATCCCAATTTACAAACTCGGGCTTTGACTGCCTAGCTGCTGAAACCTCCATCTTGATGGAGAAGGGGCTTTCTTCCTCGGTTGTGGATACTTTGATTAAAGTTAGAAAGAAGTCTTCCTCTTCCATTTATTACAGGGTTTGGCGTGCCTACATTGACTGGTGTGAGTCTAAGTCTCTTCCCTGTCGTGTGTTTTCTATTCCCAGGATTCTGGAGTTCCTGCAGCATGGGTTGGAGTTGGGGCTCCAACTCAGTACTCTGAAGGTTTCTACCCTGGCTATTTTGTTCCAGAAGTCCTTTGCTCGGCACCCTCTGATCAGGACTTTTTTCCAGGGGGGTCACTCATGTGCGCCCCCCACGTAAGCCTATGGTGCCTGTTTGGGATCTGAACTTGGTTCTGTCAGCCTTGCAGGGTGCTCCCTTTGAACCTGTGCAGGATGCTGCCTTGGCCATTCTTACGCTCAAGGTTGTGTTTCTGGTGGCTATCACTTCTGTCAGGCGTGTGTCTGAGTTGGCGGCGTTTTCCATTCAGCCCCCTACAATGAGAGGCACCAGGACAAGGTGGTGTTTCGTTTCAAACCTGACTTTCTACCTAAGGTAGTGTCTGCTTTTCATTTGAATCAGGATATTGTTCTTCCTTCCTTTTGCCCTAATCCTAGCAATGCAAAGCAAAGCAAGGAGAGGGTCTTGCATTCCTTGGATGTGGTTAGGTGTCTGAAGTACTATCTGGTGGCTACTGCACCTTTCAGGAAAACTGATGCTCTTTTTGTGGTTCCTTCTGGTCCTAGGAAGGGTTTTGCTCCTGCCAAGTCTACTATCAGCAAGTGGATTCGTCAGGCTGTGATTCAGGCCTACTCTGCTAAGGGGAAGAATCCTCCCTTCCGCCTTACTGCTCATTCCACTCGTGCTATTGGTGCCTCTTGGGCTTTTCAGCACCAGGCTTCTGTTGAACAAGTTTGCAAGGCCGCTACTTGGTCTTCTGTTCATACCTTTTCAAAGTTTTACAAGGTTGATGTTAGGGCCTCAGCTGATGCTGCTTTTGGCCGAAAGGTTCTGCAGGCGGCAGTGGTTTAAACTGCCTGCTGCTGATTTTTCTTGGGGATCCCACCCTACTTTATGGACACTGCTATTGGATGTCCCAACTGTAAGTATTAGATTTGGAGCAGGAGGTACTGTATACTAAGAATAATACAATTCTGTGATTACTCACCTGTAGAATTGGTATTATGAGTATACAGTACGTCCTGCTCCAACCCACCCTTGGTTGAATTATCTTGGATCCCCTGTATGGTGATTGTTATCATTGTTATAGTTGATAGTTTGGATTGTTTAATTCTCCCGGCTTCTCTTTAACTGCTTTTCAATACTGGGGATTTGTGGGAGGTCCCTGGGTATTTGAGGGGCTGGGAGGAGCCTATTTTCGATGTCTCTGCAGTCCAGCGCCATCTGGCGGAGTATATCCCAACTGTAAGTATTAGATTTGGAGCAGGACGTACTGTATACTCTTAATACCAATTCTACAGGTGAATAATCACAGAATTGTATTTTTCTTATATGTTTCCCACACCCTGTACATACAGATTGCCCACATTGAAAATCATCCTACCTGCATCTACTGCATGTTATGAGCCTTTAAACATCCAAGATGGCGACTCATGGAGCATCAGGCAGCATGCAAACAGGAAGTGTCACTCTGTATTCTGGGATTGCTGTCCTTTCCCTGACCCCAGCTCTGCTCTGCTATAACCCCACTTTATCCCTCTCTCCTCTCCTCAGTATGTGTGATGCTTCTGAGTCAAGATAGCAGCGTTCGTATCTTAGAGTCCTGAACAGAGTTGCAGCCCAGTGGGGGAAAGAATAATAAGTAAGTGACTAAAAACTTAACTATATTAATTTTAGATGCTGTCGGAATCGTTTTTTAAGGGTTTGGGCTTTTCATTAAATCACGCTGAAGGTCCGGTTTAACTATGTGTGGAAAACAGGATGGCTGGGATAAAGGTGCCACCTTCATACACAGAGGACTTGCCACCCAGGGTAATTTCTCTGCTCGGTTGCCCCTAGAAACGGCCCTGGCCAAAGCCGGGCAGCACTGTCGCTATCGGAGGCACAGTGTGGTACACAAAAGAGTACTGCTCTGGGCTGAAATAGTGTGAAAGATGCTCATCAAAAATGCTGAAATATCCAGACCACCGCAAGACTAACCCCATATCACCCTTTCAATTTACCAGTTAAAGTCTCTTTCCATTCCTCTTATCAGGGGAACATCCGTGAAGTCAGGATTTTTTTTTTTTTTGCTTAATCGGAAATTATAACTGTTATTAGAAGAGCAAAAAAGGTTTAAGCGGCAATTCATTAGCAGAGTACAGTATCTTCATTTTATTAATCTGACTAATTTGTGGGAGATTAGGTTCTTCCACCATTTAAATTATAATGTGGGTTGCAGTCATCCTTAACGGGTAGGAAATGCAATTAGATTTTTTACATTGCGCAAAATATAGGAGGCTGAGAGATTATCACTAATTTATATGGAACTTCTCTAACCCGCACAGAGAATTGAATGGGACATAATGTACTGCACTCTATCGCCTTGTGAAACTTTATAATTAAAAAAAATAAGAACAGAATTTTTAAAGTGAATTACAGAATTAGTAGAATGATTCATATTGTAAAAATGCTGTGTCCTTCTAAGAGGCTGCCCCTATACGTACAGCAAACTCCAAAAGTCAAGCCAACCCATCAAAGTGGATATATAGTGCAAAAGAGCCCCAGCTAAACCCCTTTACCTGCCCATCAGTCTTCTGGCCTGTTGACAGTGGCATGCAGAGAGGAGGGAGCTGGGATCAGCATCAGTAAAGATACAACCTCACTTTGAGGCTGATTTAAGACTAGCGCCATTAGTGCCATGTGAGCGACCGCTAGTAGACGCTGCAAGTGGGTGTCTGGCACTGTGATCTAGCGTAGTGGCCGGACAAGTGGCGCTGATGAATGTGATGTTTGAAGGACGCTGTAGAAGCGCTCTCCCTGATTCACTGCAGAGCCAATCGCGAACACTAAGTGAGGTCCCGAGGTCAAAGCACCCAAGAAGCGCTCTCCCTGATTCACTGCAGAGCCAATCGCGAACACTAAGTGAGGTCCCGAGGTCAAAGCACCCAAGAAGCGCTCTCCCTGATTCACTGCAGAGCCAATCGCGAACACTAGATGAGGTCCCGAGGTCAAAGCACCCAAGAAGCGCTCTCCCTGATTCACTGCAGAGCCAATCGCGAACACTAGATGAGGTCCCGAGGTCAAAGCACCCAAGAAGCGCTCTCCCTGATTCACTGCAGAGCCAATCGCGAACGCTAGGTGAGGTCCCGAGGTCAAAGCACCCAAGAAGCGCTCTCCCTGATTCACTGCAGAGCCAATCGCGAACACTAGGTGAGGTCCCGAGGTCAAAGCACCCAAGAAGCGCTCTCCCTGATTCACTGCAGAGCCAATCGCGAACACTAAGTGAGGTCCCGAGGTCAAAGCACCCAAGGCTACGCTAGATCTAACAACAGGACAACGCTGAAGCGACCGATAGGTTGCGCCAGTTAAGGTCGTCCAGCAACACAACCAGCGTTGGCTCTCAAAAACTGGGCACTCTAGCATAGAGCACCAGACGCTGTGTGATAATAGTCTGTTTCTCTACAAATATACACCAGCACCAGAGCGAAAACATATGGACACTGTGACAATGACACTGCAATGCCAGACCTGCACATACAATTCTACATAAAAATTCAAAAAAACACAAAAAACCTATAAAAGTTTGTTTGCGGGGCAGGACAGGCCACACAATGATTTGAGACAAAAAAAGTTTATTTTGGGAACATGCTCTTTAAAGTGGACCAACACCCAGGATTTTCACTATCCTGGGTTTTGGTCCACTTCCACGGGGCATTCCGATCGGGGGTCTCCCGCTGTGTGAAACCCCCCAGATCGCCCTAAAAAACTCACCTCACCCGGCTCCTACGCGAGCGCTCGTCCAATCAGAGCCGCTGTGGTATGCACGTACAAGGGACGGCCAACTCTGCAATAACCGGGGGTCTGTGCCAATCCATCAATCTCACGCGTTCCGCTTTTGCAAGCTTCCTCAGAGGTACCCACCTTATACCATGAATGTCTCCTTTATACTAATAACCATAAAGGGACAGTAATTATACTTTTTGCTTTGTCCTTTGTTTGCTTGATATACTCCTTGTTTTCATGTGCAAGCCATCTTATACCACCAAGACTGACTGAAGGTGGTAATATCACAGCACGCACTTTATAGATATAGAGTTAGTTTATAGATTATGGGTGAATTTTGATTTATTTATAGTTCACAGTATTCATTAGGATTTTTCATCACATATGTATAAGATTTATTTATATACTGATTTCAATTTAGATTAGCACAAGCACTTTTGGTCTGTATATAGACTTGTTTTTCTTGGAAAATTCTTGTATATTTATAGGTTATTAGGGATTATTATTGATAGGATTATTTATTAGATTTACAACTATTATGTTGTTCTGTCTGGTTTAGTACTGTACCCGTGGCTTGGAGATATGGGATGGTCTTAGGAGCCTGTTTTAATATTGTCTGTACATGTTTTTTTATGAGTTTTTTTCTTTTTGGAACCACAATAAATTATTAATATCTATAAATATGCTGTGCCCGTCTACTTAGGTTTTATGTGCCTATTGTCTATATGTGTTTCCAATATTGGCACAGACCCCGGAGCACGCTTGATTGATTGTTTTTGATTTGAGTAAGGCTGTGCCCACTAATATTTACATACACTGAGCGACAGGTTAGTACTACATGGCGCTACTGAATCTAGAGCCCCAGCACTATAAGCTGAGCCGCCTCTAGTGATACATGTGACGCTACATGACGCCATCAGAGGCGCTCACCAGATTGGCTTTCTTAAATGTGGTTTTCACATACAGCATCCGGCATTCACCCGACGCTATGTGCCACTACCTGGCATTATCAGTTCTTAAATAACCCCCAGTCTGTTGGTCACCAGAGGCAAGGTCATTTAACAAAAAATTGTTGAATGTAATTGGTGGCAAGCACGCAATATGAGGTACCTGCCCAGTGATACCTTGTCCTAATGTCACATATGGTGCTTCTAACAGACCAGGGGCTCACAACTTTTTTTTTATATCTAGTACCAGATCAAAATATACTCACCTCAGGAATGGATCCCACAGCGCACAAGTGGACCTCCAGCAGCATCCCCAGCACTCATGTGCTGCACCTGCTGCCAGCCATTCAGATATGCCCGAAGCAGAGGTAAGCAGTCAGGGGGAGGCGTTCAGCAATCGATTCCATTCAGAACTAATTTCCATGTATGAATATGCATGGATTAGAGAAATCTTTTCTCTCGCATTACTCATCTCACCCTATGGATGTATTTCTCCCTTTTACAGCATCAAAGTCTGGGAGGGGTCAATATACTAGTATGAATATGCATGGTGGTACATTCTTATTGGACTGCCTGTGCTTGTGCAATGGAAGCATAGATCAAGTAAGCAGGCGGTCATAGGGGTTTCACACACAAGTAATGTGGACCAAATGTGGACCAAAATACAGGTTAATACAAGTTAAATTCATGATTTTTGGTCCACTTTAAAGTGGACCAACACCCAGGGGGGATCGGCCAGGGCGATCAGATCCCTCTCCGCGGGGCATCCGAAATCGGGATGTCCCGCGGGGTGAAACCCCCCAGGAAGCCCAGAAACCTTACCTTAACCCCTTTCCAACGGCGCATGCACGGGCCGCGTCTCGCGCTTCCCTCTAGCAGGGCGCGCACCCGCGCTGGCCATTTGTGAATGGCCGGCACGGGCGCGCTCCCTGTTAGAGGGAAGCGCGAGACGTGGCCTCCAGCGCTCAGAGCCGCTGTGGTTGGACGCCGCTTGTACGTGCATACCACAGCGCCTCTGAGCGCTCTGATTGGACGAACGCCCGCGTAGGAGCGTGGTGAGGTGAGTGTTTACGGGCGTTCTGGGGGGTTTCACACAGTGGGGCACCCCCGATCGGTATGATAGTGAAAATCCTGGGTGTTGGTCCACTTTAAAGATCGCTGAAGGGCCAAAACCAGTTTGGAGACATGGTTTCGAGACCATGGCCTCAGTAACAGTAACAGTTCAGTAACATTCTCAGGCTTTTTTCTCATGAATTGAATTTTTTGCTACCATGAGAATTTTTTTCTACCTTTATTGAATCGAGGCCCATGTGTTTCTATGTTTAGAATGAAGATAGTATTTAAAGAAACAAATGCTCTAAAGAAAAAACTATATTTTCCAGATCTTCTAGCAACACTGCTTTATAGAAAGGGTTAACTCACTGATTGAAAACCCACATTTGGATTGAAGAGTTGATAAGAGGAAGCCGTCTGCCCACCCCTTCTACTAATTAGACACACAACTTTTCTTCCAGCAAGTTAGCAACAGAGTCCGTCAAAAGGTACTTTTTATGTTACTTTGGCTTTCTAGGGCTGCTCATACTGTAGGCCAGGGCAATTCTAAAGGTATTTTAAACATAAAATACAAATAATCCAATAGAAAAATCTGAAAAATCTGACATCCATTAATACTTCAGGGACCCCCCACAACAGACATCTGACTATCTGTCCCTACAGCCATGCACAATCATTTGTAACTCTACAACACCTGGAGTGGACTTGCAGTATGCACACCTTCCTCCTAAAGGAAGCACCACTAAAAATCTCAATCAAAATTTAATGCTTTATTAGTACAAAAATTGAAAATTAAAAATATACAGACGCCACGAGACAATTCGGTATGGCCAGAGAACCTTAATTAATATAAACTGCCCTTAAAGGGCTATCCAATATATATCTTGCCCATGGGTGGAAAACTATATATGTTCTTATTTTTACAAAAAGTGTGATGACCTATCTTTTTGTCTTTTTGTGCCGGCACAAAAACTAAATACACAAATATATGTGTGTGTAATCCTCAAATCACATAAATATTACATATCAAAAAATGTAAAAATAAAAATATACAAAAAGGTGTAAACCATATATAAATAAATATACATAAATATACTACAGTGCCACAATGAAATTATGTAATTGATTAGTGAAATATACCTATCTATACTATAAACAAACAATCAAAAAAACTCATAAAATATGATAATTTGTAACTGTTAGTAGTTGGATGATTTTGCTTTCAGTGCAGTATTTAAAGTGGACCAACACCCAGGATTTTGACTATCCTGGGTCTTGGTCCACTTCGGTGGGGCACTTCAGTTAAGGTCGTCCAGCACTCGGTGCTGAAGCCTGTTTTCATGAAAAAACTACACACAACCAGCGTTGGCTCTCAAAAACTGGGCACTCTAGCATATTGCGCACCAGACGCTGTGTGATAATAGTCTGTTTCTCAACAAATATACACCAGCACCAGAGCGAAAACATATGGACACTGTGACAATGACACTGCAATGCCAGACCTGCACATACAATTCTGCATAAAAATTAAAAAAAAAAGAAAAAAACAATAAAAGTGTTTGTTTGCAGGACAGGACAGGCCACACAATGATTTGAGACAAAAAAAGTTTATTTTGGGAACACGCTCTTTAAAGTGGACCAACACCCAGGATTTTCACTATCCTGGGTTTTGGTCCACTTCCACGGGGCACTCCGATCGGGGGTGCCCCGCTGCGTGAAACCCTCCAGATCGCCCTAAAAAACTCCTCACCCCGCTCCTACGCGAGCGCTCGTCCAATCGGAGCCGCTGTGGTATGCACGTACAAGGGACGGCCAACTCTGCAATAACCGGGGGTCTGTGCCAATCCAACAATCTCACGCGTTCCGCATTTGCAAGCTTCCTCAGAGGTACCCACCTTATACCATGAATGTCTCCTTTATACTAATAACCATAAAGGGACAGTAATTATACTTTTTGCTTTGTCCTTTGTTTGCTTGATATACTCCTTGTTTTCATGTGCAAGCCATCTTATACCACCAAGACTGACTGAAGGTGGTAATATCACAGCACGCACTTTATATATATAGAGTTAGTTTATAGATTATGGGTGTATTTTGATTTATTTATAGTTCACAGTATTTATTAGGATTTTTCATCACATATGTACAAGATTTATTTATATACTGATTGCAATTTAGATTAGCACAAGCACTTTTGGTCTGTATATAGACTTGTTTTTCTTGGAAAATTCTTGTATATATATAGGTTATTAGGGATTATTATTGATAGGATTATTTATTAGATTTACAACTATTATGATGTTCTGTCTGGTTTAGTACTGTACCCGTGGCTTAGAGATATGGGATGGTCTTAGGAGCCTGTTTTAATATTGTCTGTACATGTTTTTTTATGAACCACAATAAATTATTAATATCTATAAATAAGCTGTGCCTGTCTACTTAGGTTTTATGTGCCTATTGTCTATATGTGTTTCCAATATTGGCACAGACCCCGGAGCACACTTGATTGTTTTTGATTTGAGTAAGGCTGTGCCCACTAATATTTACATACACTGAGCAGGTTAGTACTACATGACGCTACTTAAAGTGGACCAACACCCGCGCCGGCCATTCACAGACGGCCGGCGCGGGCGCGCGCACGTCTAGAGGGGCCGCCGCCAAAGATAAGGTAAGGAGTTTGGGGTGTTTGGGGGGGGGGGTTCACCCCTCGGGACATCCCGATCTCGGATGGAGGTGATCGGCCCGGGAATCTTAGATTCCCGGGCCGATCACCCGTGGGTGTTGGTCCACTTTAAGATATTGCTCTATGTGAGTTAGAAATTAGAAATGTGAGTTTCTAAGAATTTCTACCACATTCCTCAAACTAGAGTTATTTATTGAACCTTCAATCTAGGGTACATTTAAAGCAGATATTTTATGCTTTACCTGTGCTGTGTTCCTATTGCAGCCTGGTGCTAGCCACCATGGCCTGGTCCATGGTCCTCCCTTCTTTTTTAAGGCCTCTCGGCATGTTCCTGCTGAGCGTCTCCAGGGTCCTATAGATCTGGCACTAGCCAACCTCATATTCTCTGTTTGGCAGCCTCTTGGTAATACTGTTGCATACCCCAATGCAGGGTATGCAGTGCAAATGCATGATGTGAGGGTCTCCCCAAATTATATGCAGCCTTGATTTGGCTGGTAAGTCTGCTCTAGAGTCTAAGATTCCAGGTCCATGTTACAACCTTCCCCCTGGGGACATTCTGATTTGGTATTCCCTGCTGTATCAAACCCCAGGAATTTCTGGTATAATCACCTCAGTAACTGATCCCATAGTGTTAACATATCTGTTTGGCTGGTGCAGTAGAGGGGAGCAGCCAGCTGTGTGTGCCTGGCAATTGTTCCATTCAGAATTCATTACCGGACATGAATGTTTACAGCCGTGAGATCTGATTGTCTGAAAGCCTGCACATACACTGTAAGAGCATGGATGAAGGTGACGCCAGGGCTTTCACATGATATCAACCAAGGTTTTGGGATGCCCTCCAAACACCCCCAGAATGGGTCCCTGGGGACTAACGAAATCGTTAGTCCCCAGGGACCCATTCTGGGGGTGTTTGGAGGGCATCACAAAACCTTGGTTGATATTGTGTATATGTAGGGTCTCCTTTTGGGGCAGTGCACCCCTTTATTATTATGTAATATACTATGAAGTGCCACCCGCAGTACTTTCTTTGCAGGGCTTTCACATGCACGTTTCTCTTTCTAGATGGGTAGGAAGCAGCTGCTCACCCATGCAGCAGCCATACCTCTTTCAGTTGCAAACATGCTTCATTATAATGCACAGCAATTTCCTGGTCCCTCATAATACAGAGGTCCATGCCTGACTTTGGCTTACCTTTTAATACCTAGGCTTGGATTTTTCCTGGCCAGCCCATATACAGTACTTGGCAACTTGGCATCCCTGCTGGGCTGCTCCCCAATATACTTCACTGACGTTCAACGAGAGTGTTCTGAGGCTATAACAATGCTAGGGCAGTTAATCAGCAGTGTCGATATGCTCACTCTTAAATCAATGGTACTGAAGGAGTAGATAATGTTGGCAGGGATAGTTCTCTCTAACTCCCCCCCCCCCCCCCCCCCCCCCCGGGGTCTCTAACATTCTATCATATTGCAGTTTGGACCCTATGCAGGAGGTGGCGCCTAAATACCTGGCTCAGGATCTGATTTCTCTGATTAGTGAATGTGAAGTTTGGATTAAGTGGACCAAAATCCTCTGACTCTGATACAGCTACAGCAGCGGTGGCTTGGTTTCCAAACTTTGTTTTTTTTTTTGTTTTTTTTTTACTTTTTTGGCTGATTTGGGTGATAAGCCTAGACTGCTGGCCACATCCCCACCTTCCCTTTACTCCCTTTAAATGAAAGCAGGGGATGCAGCCACCTTACAAGGCATGATAGTTTCCTGGGAAAGGTGAGGTTTTTTGGGTGATCCCGTTGTTTCCCACAGCATTGGGATGCCCCAGGGATAGGCAAGCAGCCTGCCCAAGTCTTTTAGGCTCCAGGGCTGTGCCCTGAGGGTTTTGGTTCACTTTGAGGACTGGTCTCTGCACACATCACCTCCAACAATTCATAAAGGGACAATTCTAGAGCGAGAAACGGACATCCATTTTGGATCTGCTTTAAAGTGGACCAACACCCGATTCTGATCGGCCTGGGAATCTATAAGATTTCCGGGCCGATCAGCTCCCTGCAGCTCCCCGATCGGCAGCTCCCTGCCGATCGGGGTGCCCCACTGTGTGAAACCCCCCCCCAGGATGCCCGCAAATCCTACCTGTTCCTCGTTCCAACGACGCATGTGCGGTCCGCCGCCGCCTCTCGCGCATCCCTCTAGCAGGGCGCACCCGCCGTTTGTGAATGGCCGGCGCGGGCGCGCTCCCTGTAAGAGGGACGCGCGAGAGGGGGCGGGCGCTCTCACCTTGTCCGTCGACGGACCTCGCTTGTCCGTCGGCGCTGGTTGGTGGAGCGAGTCACGTGGGAGCGGTGTCAGGTGAGTTTTTGGGGCTTTTTTTGGGAGTTTTTGGGGCTTTTCACACAGCGGGGCGATCGGGGGTCCCCCGTGGAAGTGGACCAACACCCAGGATAGTGATGTTGGTCCACTTTAAGGGCCCTTTCACATCTACATGCTTGCTCTATTAGTGCAGGAATACTCCAATTTAATGTAAGTGGACAGAAACATGCCCAAGCCTACAGACAAGGCAATACATGCTTTGTACTCTTCCCAGCATTCAATTTGATGCTTACTGCCTTCTCCTAGTTGTCATCCCTGGTCTAAGCTGCCTCATCACCAGCTTCCACTGGTCTGTCAGTTTTCAGGCCCTTTTTTGCTACTTCCACAGCCTCCACTAACTCCACTGGGTACTTTTCTGCTCCTGCCGCCTGAAACCTCAGTCCTCACCACTGACAGTGGCGTGCTTAACCACCATGTAAACCAAGCAAATGCTTAGGGCCCCCAGAGGCAGGGTTAGGTCATTGGCAACTTTTTGTTAAAAATAATGGCACTCGACATAAGGCCTGTGGTGAGTGAGGGGTACACAATGCAGTGTGTACAGCAGATAGAGAGGCGCTGTAGATTTACGCGAGCCAGCTGCTGCAGAATTCGTGCACTCAGCTCTATTAACTTATGCAAGATGCTGTGATATCACAGAAGCTAACCTGCTGAATGGTGCAGAGCTGGCCACTGGTTGCATCCTAGTTGGGGGCGTGCCCGGGCTGGCCAATCCGAAATGGCTGTGTCTAGCTAAAGGTATATCGAGACATTTGTCATTGGAATGAGGTTAGGCGAGTGGGTGCGTCAATTAAATGGGGTATCACACAGTGGGACATCCTAGTTTTTGATGCCATAGGGAGTAGAAATTGGACAACCATATGGTTTATTCCCAAACAATTTCCTATGCCATGGGGTGGATTTGGGTGATATGCCTAGACCGCTGGCCACATCCTCGCCTTCCCTTTACTCCCTTTAAACCGGACCTTCACCATGATTTAATGAAAAGCCCAAACTCTTAAAAAAACGGTTCCCCGGCATCTAAAATTAGTATATTTTACGTTTTTAGTCACTAACTTATTATTCTTTCCCCCACTGGGCTGCAACTCTGTTCAGGAATTTAGGATACGGGCGCCGCCATCTTGACTCAGAAACATCACATGGCTGTGTCTAGCTAAAGATATATCGAGACATTTGTCATTGGAATGAGGTTAGGCGAGTGGGTGCACCAATTAAATGGGGTTTCACACAGTGGGACTTCCTAGTTTTTGATGCCATGGGGAGTAGAAATTGGACAACCATATGGTTTATTCCCGAACAATTTCCTATGCCATGGATGAACCATGCCAGGATTCTCCTCTGTGAAACCCGCTGGGATCGCTCATGCTTCCACAGCGCATGAGCAGGCCGCAGCTACATCCTCGACAAGGTGAGTTAATATTGTATTTCTCTATACAAAATTTGTCTTTGATTAGACCCCCCGGAAGCAACTTTGCATGGGGTCGCAAAATGATAAGCCCGTCCCTGACCACCTTCTACCTCCTCGTATGCACTGCTGTCAGTCATTGTTGAGTACCCCTCGGTTCCATATAATTGCTGAGCCATCTACAGCTGCTGTTATCTGGAGCTTATGACATCCCTTGGAGCTGTAGCTGGGTGACATCTACGAACAGACTACCCTGCATTTATGGATTTCCACTGCATTGGCGTCAAGGAGAGCAAAATATTGCCAAGTTTTAAAGCAAACCTGACATCTGTGTTTAGAAAGGAGTTGCTCTTTGAAAGACCTTTGATTGCCCCTCGTGCATCTTGAAACCCTCAAGGATGAGAGCAGGGCCAATACAGGGCTATTTATAGCCAGTGATGGTAGTTTTCTCTATATATGGTGTTTTTAATTAAGAAATATCCATAAAATTGTCTTGCAAACAGTAAAGTCTATTTTTGCTGAATTCCAATGTATTGTTCTCTTTTCCACATTAAAAGCCTGGAAGTATCTATGGCCGCTCTGGCGTTTTTTTTTTTTTTCTGCGTGTCTGTAAGAAAAATCTTCTAACCTTTTCAACCAAGTCTGGCTTTAATGAGAAAAATAGATTTTGCCGCCTCTTTCTGGATATTACGTGTAATCAAGCCACAGGAGCGATAGTCTTAGGATGATTGCTGTAAAGTTCTGCCATTATCTTGCCATTGCGATTTGTATTATTGCCGAGATAATATCCTGGAGGATTTGGCTGAATTGATTTTTCTCATTGTTTCAGTGGAAGGGATTCTTTGTTTTTAAAAGTTTTTCTCCGTTTTTTCCAGCAGAATGATTCATATTCATGTTGTCTAATGGGGTAAAGCAGACCTAAACCTTACAGTGTTGCGCAGGAGGGGTTTAGGTCTGTGGGAACCCCTTACCCATCTATTCCTGCTGCCCCTTTTCCTCAAGGAGCTCTAAATAAGGAGGTCCAGCGAACATTGTGTATTGCAGCAGCTTTCTTTGCGCGGTCAAAGGTAGCTCCACTAGCAAAAGGTGATATCTCTAATGCATGGCAGGAGGAGATAGGTTGGGTCTCTGTGGGCCAGAATCCTCGAACCCTACTGAACTTGCTCCCTTCTGATGACCTGTAGACGTAGGATCCTCTGTTACTGTAAGACATGTAAGTATGGTTCAGGTGATGATTGTGCTTAAGTAGTTTAGAGGAGGGAGAATTTCCTGACTAAACTGGTGAAGCGCTGTATTTGGGGATGTGCAGAGTTTGAGTACTGGAGGTACCAAAGGCTGAATGTAAGTGGGTTAACCACAAAATCAAAGGTGTCTGGACTGCAATTTGGGGGAGACAATGGCGAATGTAAGCAGGTCTAATGCTATGGTAAAGTTGTCTGGATTATTACTGGGAGGAAATAAGGCCTCTAGTGATCAGCTGAAGCTGGGAAACTCCTTTTATACTGGCAATGCATCAGACAGAAGGCTGTTGCAATTGAATTTGGGGGTCCCATTCTGCCCATGACTTTTACTATTACTACCCTAGAAGCCTGAGACCAGGCACTCCATACCACTTCTGCCTTCTCTTGACTGTTCACTGCCCTGGCTGACCACCAGAAGAGTTTGCCTAACGGGATTACACATTAGTGGTGGAGGCCCTGGGAAGTGAGCCCCTTGTACTCAGTGCTCAATCAGGCCCTGGCTATGAGAGCAGTAGAAACACGATTCTCAACTGTTCCCATGATTTCCAAGAATCGGGCTTGCCATTGTTCAGCCCCTGATCTATTTCTTGGGGCGGACATTTTGGCCTAAAGCCATTTCAGCAGACGCCTTTCTTACTGGACTCAATGCTATGGCAGAGGGCTACTGGCCTTGCTGTGTCTACAGCAGCTCCTTGTGACAGCTACTGCTAGAAATAAGAAAAGTTAGAACCCTCCATTTATTGCCATTAAGAATGATAGCTGCAAAGCAAGAATGATTACATGTAATTAAAAAGAAATGATGGTGTGCAGAGGTTTCTCCATGCCATGCGTAACCACCAATGAACTAGTAAAAAGAACGGGGGGGGGGCAGCGATTGCAGCCCCTGCTTTCATTACAGGTGCAGCCCTGCATGCGGAAGAGGGATGTCTAATGCTACTACCTGCTCTCTAGATTTTGTGGAAAAAGGAAATAAAATGTATAAGACTGTTTCTCTTTTTTTTTTTTTTTTTCTTCACATCATAGCGGTTTATAATTCTTCTTTCACAATTCCTTCAGCTTCCTGACACAATTTCCTGTATTATATATGCCCCTCTGTTATTTTCTTCTGCCTTTTTAGATGTCATGGCATCAGAAAGTCACAATGAATCAGACGTAGATCTGTCATGTTGCCAATAAGAGAAATAACAGCTTTTTGTCAGCAGCGCTTGACATAATCAGACTGCTGTTTCAAGAGCGATAAAGAAAATAAACTCTGAAAGATCTACAATTACACAGGAGAAACCCTCTTTGATTTTATGGGATGAAATCACAAAGCCTGATTGACAGACAGAAACCAGCTCAGTGTCTGCATGTCTGATGCTTGTCTGTAGTTTTGTAGACTAGATAACAGTTCAGGCAGCTGGTTTGAGAACTTAAAAACCCAGGTGCTTGAGTACCTTGAGCTAATCCTGATCCTGTATTTCTGGGGCCTGGTGGGGCTTGGTCTGGACTTTGGGAGGCCTGGTTGGGCTTGGACTTTGGGGGCTAGGTTAGTGCTAGGGCCTGGACTTCATGAAGCAGCTGTTTGGGCCTGGACTTTGGGGAAGGGGGGCTGGTTGGGCCTGGACTTTGGGGAAGGGGGGCTGGTTGGGCCTGGACTTTGGGGAAGGGGGGGCTGGTTGGGCCTGGACTTTGGGGAAGGGGGGGCTGGTTGGGCCTGGACTTTGGGGAAGGGGGGGTCTGGTTGGGCCTGGACTTTGGGGAAGGGGGGGCTGGTTGGGCCTGGACTTTGGGGAAGGGGGGGCTGGTTGGGCCTGGACTTTGGGGCAGGGGGGCTGGTTGGTCGTGGACTTTGAGGCAGGGAGGCTGGTTGGGCCTGAACTTTGGGGAAGGGGGGCTGGTTGGGCCTGGACTTTGGGGGATGTTGGATGATTGGGCATGGACTTTGTGGGATGGTGAATGATTGGGCCTGGACTATGGGGGATGGGGGCTGGTTTGGGCCTGGACTTTGGGGAAGGGGGGCTGGTTTGGGCCTGGACTTTGGGGAAGGGGGGCTGGTTGGGCCTGAACTTTGGGGGAAGGGGGACTGGTTGGGCCTGAACTTTGGGGGAAGGGGGACTGGTTGGGCCTGAACTTTGGGGGAAGGGGGACTGGTTGGGCCTGGACTTTGGGGGAAGGGGGACTGGTTGGGCCTGGACTTTGGGGGAAGGGGGACTGGTTGGGCCTGGACTTTGGGGGAAGGGGGTTGGGCTTGGGCTTTGGGGGAAGGGGGTTGGGCTTGGGCTTTGGGGGAAGGGGGTTGGGCTTGGGCTTTGGGGGAAGGGGGTTGGGCTTGGGCTTTGGGGGAAGGGGGTTGGGCTTGGGCTTTGGGGGAAGGGGGTTGGGCTTGGGCTTTGGGGGAAGGGGGTTGGGCTTGGGCTTTGGGGGAAGGGGGTTGGGCTTGGGCTTTGGGGGAAGGGGGTTGGGCTTGGGCTTTGGGGGAAGGGGGTTGGGCCTGGACTTTGGGGGAATGGGGTTGGGCCTGGACTTTGGGGGAAGGGGGTTGGGCCTGAACTTTGGGGGGAAGGGGGGGGCTGGGTTGGGCCTTGACTTTGGGGGGAAAGGGGGGGCTGGGTTGGGCCTGGACTTTGGGGGGGAAGGGGGGGCTGGGTTGGGCCTGGACTTTGGGGGGAAGGGGGGCTGGGTTGGGCCTGGACTTTGGGGGGAAGGGGGGCTGGTTTGGGCCTGGACTGCGGGGGGCTGGACCCAGAGTCAATTCAATTTAACTTGGAATGATCTTGGAAAATATTCTGGTTAAATCAAATATATATACTTGGGAGTTTATATTTTTGTGTTAATGTAACACATTTTATGTTTTAATTCCTAGAACTATGACGCAAGACTTATTTACTGTGGATGGCAGCATCTTCTGTGAGACTTCAGACAATTTTAAAGAGAAAAAAAAGACCAGAAAGTCAGAAGCCAGAAAGTCTGAGGGGAAAGCTGCAAAAGAGAAGCAGAACAATGAGAAACTAGAAGACAAAAATGAAAAACAAGGAGACAAGAAGGCAAAGAGTGTTGAAAAGGAAGTTCTGACTAATGAAGAACAGACAAAGAAAAGCAAAGCAAAGAAAAGCAAGGTGAATGTTAGCTATTGCAGTACAATGGACAAGTCATGAGAATATACTAATATAATATGGCCTTCATCACAGCTTAGATTTAGCTACACAGTCATGCCGGCTTGGTGGGTATATAAGGTCTAAAGATGAGCGAACTTTTCCGAACAGTCCGAACTAGTTCGGGATGAACTTTCGTCTAAAACGCATGGAAAACAATGGGCGGCGTTCCTTTAAAGTCCTTTATAACACTCTGAAGTCACCCAAGGCTGTATAAAAAAAAATGTTTTAGTGGACTAATTAGCATTTGAATTGGCCAAAGCTAATTAGCATACACATCACCTGCACCATAATTAGCATCTCAATAGCATGCCGGCGGTGTTTGATAGTTTGAAGCACGTAAAAAAAATAGGGAGAAGCAACAGGGTTTGCGTTCTGGCACAGTAAAAAGTAATGGCTTTCTACAAGCAATTTACCAAATTTACCCATTTTGGGCATCACAGGGTTAAACTGTGGTTGTTTTGGCCTGGCAGTAGTGTACAAGCCCTCAAAAATTGTCCCATTTGTAATGAGGGGGGGTTAGAAGCAGGATTTGCACCCTTAAATTTTAGCTGAAGAAACAATGGCCTTTTGCAAGCCTTGAAAAATTAGCCCATTTTGCGGATCACAGGGTTGAACTGCGTGTGTTTTGGCCTGGCAGTAGCAGAGGGTGGCAGGCTGGCAGCAGAGGTGCTGTTGGTTGTAGCAGTAGCAGCATTATCAGTGGCTGTAGCTATTGAAGAAAGGCTAGACTGTGGCAGAGGAAACCTGTGTTGGTTGTGTAGGCCTGGCAGTAGCGGGCAAGCCCTCAAAACGATCTTATTTTTTCTGGTGGTAGCAGCAGAATTGGCATCTTGACAACTTAGTTAAAGCCTTGATTAATGCACCCATTTTGTGCATCACGGCATAGATCTGTGGTTGTGTAGGATTAGTAGTAGCAAAGGGGGGCAGCGGAGGTGCTGTTGGTGGTAGTAGTGGCATGCTAATCAGTGGCGTCAGGCACTGTCGCCTATCCACGCGTGATTCATCTTTACAAATGTAGTTTTTCAACGCTTTTGGCGTACAACCTTGTCCGCTTAGGGGTGACGACACTTCCTGCCATGCTGAATACCCCTTCCGTTGGACAATGGTCCAATCTGCTAACCAAGAAGTTCAAGGGGTCTGAGTGGTCTCAGTGTATCACCTGGAGAAGAGGCACAGTCAAGGTAGGAGTGCACCTGGCTGTTCAGGTGATGTTGCTGGTGATGAACATCCCTTCCATGACGATGTGTGTCAGGTGGGCTTATGGTATGTAAAAACTTGTACATCATATTCTCAAGAGTAGGTTGCATGCTGTTGCCGCTGATTGTTGCAGAGGTGGTGCATTGACTCAACACCTGACCTGATTGTGGCAGGTCTCCATCGCCCTCATCGTGTGCCTCCTCCCCTAGCCCTTCCTGTGGTTGGTTGTTTCCATCTCCAAATCCTCTTAGGGTCTGATTTCCTTCTCCGCCTCTTCTTGTAGATCCAAAGACCCAGGAAACAGGATCTTTCCTCCATCCCTTGCTGAACCATGGCAGTGAGCAATTGCTCCAAAATATCGGCATAACAGCATTCATGCCACTGTTGTCCCTGATGACAAATCTTGTCGCCTCTTCAAAAGGCCTCAGCACGCGACACGTCTCTGATCATCTGCCAATGCCAGCACTGAAAATCACACTGGTTGGAAAAGCTGGCCGTTTGCTGCATGAAGAAATCATTCACTGCTTTGCGCTGGTAGTAGAGGCGGTCAAGCGTATGTAGGGTGGAATTCCAGCGTGTGCGGACATAGCAGATTAAGCAGTGTTCGGGAAGACCATCCTGGCGCTGCAAGTCTAGGAGAGCATTTTGAAGGTTTAGGATTGGCTATAGAGAACACATACCGTTCTGGACATGGGCAATACATCCTCCACAACAACATATGTTTTTAAGAAGTGTTTGATGACCAGATTGATCACCTGCGCAAGGTATAGGACATGTGTCATGTGGCCTAGAAGCAGAACAGCCACAATCTTCGTTCGTTATCTGCAACCACATTGCCCCATCTAAGTCAACGTGGAGACAGCAGTGGGAGATTTCCTCATGCATGCATGCATGCCAGCAAATCCTCAGCAGTGTGGCTTTTCACACCCAGGCTCAGCATGTGTAATTAGTCGTGATGAAAGGATGAAGCAAGAGTGTAGGTATGCCCTGCTGTCTCCCGTCTGTTGGGGAGGAGATTAGGCATCTGTTGTCCAAAGTTAAAGCGGATCAGCAAAAATGCGGAGGTGTTACTAATGCCTGACCTTGTTGTGTCGGAGCATCGTGCTGCCCGAGGTTGACCCAGTGGGCCATGACACACATGTATTACCCTTGGCCGCAGCTACTGCTCAAAATATCTACTGTTGCATGCACTGTGCTGCACACTGACAGTTGCATAGACAGCCCCGCTTTCTCTTCCACGTAACTGCACAAGGGATGGCATTGTTGGAGAAGAAATGGCAACTGGGGATACGCTACCTGGGCTGTGCGCACCTCGGTTGCCTAAAGGCGGTGGACTCAACCAGGTGGTATGGCAGCGACTGCACCACCAACAACTTGGCTAGGTGTACCATGAGCCGCACCACAACCGGATGACTGGGTGCATATTGTTTGGTGGATATAGATTCTATTATGGATAACTGACTGGATGGAAGATGCTAAGAGAAAACAGAGACTGTATTGCCTGTGGATGAGGCCTGGCTACTAGACAGATGATAGGTTATAGGAGCCGCATCAGCTAGAGCAATAAGATTTTGATGCGAGGCATTTTGATTTTACCAGGCAGCCTTGTGATGCCACTACAAGTGCTAGTGTAGAGCCATAGTTTTTGCCCTGGCTAAAATTTTGCTTGCAGATCCAGCACTGTGCTAGGTTTTGTTCCTCTGTACAGAGCTAGCTTTTCCAACACTACCAGACTTTGCTCCTCCGGCAGGCTTTTTTCTGGAGTCTGCAAAAGCCCCATTTGCGTCGCTGTCACCTGCTCCTAAGTGGACCATAACAGGACACTTAGCCCTGTGCAGTTTTGCAGATGATCTGGCCCTACCTTGGGTCGACTCTGTCACTGCCAGTGCCAGAAGTACCCTCCTGCTTGGACGTTGTCCCTTCCTTGTTGCCTGGTTTCCAGGTCCAGTCCAAAACTACATAATCGTACGCCACTTCCCTGCTATGAGGTTTCATCATGGTCTACTTGCCTCCCCACACCACAACCCCCTTCATAACTTCCAGTATATCCAGGTCTACCACTACCCCCATTGCCACAGCTATGTGTCTCGCATTGCTTCCACCTCCACCACACACTCCAAAGGCTGACTGTCTTCAAATAAATTATTTTAATCACTATCCATAGCAACTGGGCTGCTGAGAAAAGCTGGTGCCCCACTAAGTAGAGAGATGATGGAAAATATTTTTTTCTGTGACGTGTAGCTGTAGTGGAGGAAGAATCCACTGAAACCTGGTTCAAAGTTATTGTCAGTCTTCCTTCTCCTGAGATGAGTGAGTCAACCAGTCCACAATGGATGCATTGTCTAAAATAACACACCCACTGGAGCAAGTGGACAACTCTGGCTTGCTGCTGCTACTACTACCACGTACATTACTGCTGCTACTACTACAGCGCACATTGCTGCTGCTACTACTACTAGAAGTGGGCCTGGTCAAATAGATGCTGCCACTACTGTGGCTGGACCTGGGCAAATGACTGATGCTTCCTTTACTGGGCCTGGACACATGGCTGCTGACCACAGTGTTTGTACTGGCACCAACATCCTTCTCCTTCGTGGCAGAAAGAATTGCAGGGATGTCGTTCCCTCCCACCCCTTCCTTTCCCAACCCTTCCTTTCTCACATTTTACTTTTTGGGGCAGCGTGCACACCAAAATGACACTTGCACAGCCCAGCTAAAACAGACAGATGTGCCCTAAACTATTGCTATTAAAAGATGAGGCATCATGGGCGTCAACTTAATGAGATAGTGGGTGCACACTTAAAACAGAGCTGCCCCCTTGTTTTTTTTTAAACTGTATTTAACAGAGGCACAGTGGACCCCAACTTAGAGAGAGGCAGGGCCTGCACACTTAAAACAGAGCTGCCCCCCCCACCCAGAAAATTTCCTTGGCAATTTCCTTTTTTTTTTTAAACACCGAGGCACTGTGTACCCCAAGTTTCCCAACGCAGTGACAGGGGCCAGCTAAACCAGACAATGTGGCAAAATGTTTTTTAAAAATGCAGTTTTTCAATGCACACCCCCCTCAGCGTCCCACTGTGCCCCTTCTTTTCTCCTAAACTGTCCCTGCCCTAAGAATTCTCTCTCCGCAGCAGCCAGCTCGATAACTGTGGGTAGATGGCGCATCTCATGCAATAGTGCCTCCTGATTGGCCCAGCTACCCTGACCTCTTATGCTGCGACCATGTGACCCTGTCTCTCTGCTTCTCCTTGGCTGGCTGTGACCTGTGGGTTGGGCTGGTAAATACCCGCCAGGTTCATCTTCCCCACCGAACTTTTCCTGAAATTCAGGTTGAAATCTGGTTCTTTTGGTTCGCTCACCTCTAATATGGTCCCTCATTTGCTGCAGTCATGGGTAAAAGGCGATCTTTAGTGAGTTAAAAGTGATAATGGTCATTCAGGCCAAGAGTGGCGTTATCTCTGAATTGTGAACTACTCAGATGCTGCTGTGGTGAAGTGTATCGTGAGTGGACTAATGGCACCTTTGCGAATATGTGACGTGGAAACTGCAAAGTGCCATTGATGTGAAATGTGATCTTAGCTTATGAATTCCTTTTTCTTTCCATTATTTATTTATTGGACCATTTTTTCTCAATGGCTCTTCTTTATCCCTTGTAGACCAAGCACATCTTGGCTTTGCCTCTTCTACCGTTAACTGCCAAGCGCATAGATGCAAAAACCCAAAAAAAACCCTCTCCTCCGTTCTGCATCCAGAACAAAGGTCTCCTCTTCCCCTGGGGTATTTAGCAGGGGCTTGCCCTGCGTGGCTGCTTCTGTCGGCAGGGAGGGGCCTTTTGTACCAGGAGTGAGATGAAGTCCTCTCACTCAGCCGGTATAAAAGGTGCGCTCAGCAGGGGTAGTCGGAGCATAAGTCGTCATAATCGATGGAAGACAGGGGCAAGGGACTCAAGCCCCTTCTCCTGGCTTACACCAATCACTTAAGCTGTCAGAAGCTGTGGGATTGGCAATAGATCAGAGGTAAGTAGAAGAAAAATGCAATAAAAGTTTTTCTACCTTCGTCCTTCAGGACAGCCACTAGACAGGAAACATAATTTGGGATAAGTTCAAAAGCCCCACCCCTTCCTCCCCGCCCTCAGTACATGCTATTTCCGCTAAGGAAATTCCCAGGAGTTCCTGGGCCAATCCCAGCTGCAGGCAGGGGCTGCAAGATAGAGAAAAAGTAGCTCCTCCTGGCATATATATAGGGCAGGTTGTGGCATGATCTCCTTTTTTTTTTTTTTTTTTTTTTTTTTTTTCTTTCTTTCTTGCAGCCGCAAGGGACTGTGAAGATGTTCTGAATTTTTTGTTTTCGTTAGTGTGTAAGTGATGAGAGCGCACATGGGTCCAGGTAAGCGCCCCGGGGCTAGTCGTACCTAATCTCTGGGCCTTGCATGATGGTCCTGCTGTGTGACTCCCATTAGCCCCGTTTCCCTAGACCCACTGGGTCATCTACCCCATGACTCTGACACCCTGTGAGAGGAGCAGTCTGCCTTCCCCAAGGCTGCTCGGGGGGGACCTGAGATAAGTGGTTGGGTTCCCAGATGTCAATGTGTGGTGATTTTACTGCTGCTGGCAGCCATGCTATCGGAGCCCATTCAGAACTCGGCTGCCTGGGGCTCCTCGTGAGGAGGCCTATTGGCAAACTCAGAAAGGGGGCAGACCGGCTGTGCTGCTGGGGGCGTGGCTTTGACCCGCTTGGGCCTTACAGTGGAGAACGGGAGGGGGCGGGATGGCCGCACTTGCAAGGTCAGCGGCTCCATCATCCTGTTCTTACTAACGGCATGAGACTGCGCCATCTTGTGTGGTGCCCGGAGGTCCCTGCTGCATCCACAGATCCTTGCTTGGCAGCTCCTGCACGGACTCCCTGTTCTCCTGGCTTGAGGACCAGATTCAGGGGGTCCGGAAGCTGCTGCATCCTTGGCCGCGGTGGGTTGATCTCTGCTGCAGGCAGGTCTGACCAGTAGTAGACAGGCAGGAAAGTGTGGGGACCAGTGCTCCAGCTGTATTGCTTAGCAGTTAGAGCAGGCATTTTACTGGGCATTTTTTGTATTTTAATGGCGTGTGGTGCCGCGTGCTTCATGTGCCAAATGCACCTGACCTTGGACGAGGGAGCCCTGTGTGCTGGGTGCACTATTGTCCTGCGCCGTCTTACGCAGCTGGCAGGTTCTGCACCCCAGTTTCCCCTGTTGCTTCAGGCTCTGACCCGTCGGAGCAGGATACCCCATGGGGGGGGGGCTGCAGGTCCATTTGTGTCCCAGGGTCTGCCCTCAGATGGGGGTTCCTCCTTTAGAAGTGGCAAACAGGGTGGCTCGGTTGGAGAGCATGGTCAGTGCCCTTCGTCAGCATCCCGGGTCATTCTCTGCCCGCCCAGATGGGAAGGCTACGGCCAAATGTAGGCATATTCAGATGGAATCCTTGGAGGATTCTAGCTCCTATTTTGAGGATCTATTTATAGGTTCAGAATCTAGTTCCAGCTGGTCAGAGAGGGAGGTGTGGTCCTGCAACGGAGAGGAACCAGACAGGTCAGGTTGAGAAGCTTATTGAGGTAATTTTGGAGATTCTGCACCTCTATTCCTCGGCCAAGGCAGAAGATGGGTGAACCCTACAAGTGTCAGAAGGTCAGACAGATTTTTACCAAGCTTGCCCATTTCAACAGGCTGGTGGCAAAGGAGTGGGAGAAACCAAGGTTTGGTTTTCACAACCTGAGGTAGACGAACCTGTGTGTCTGGCACACCATTATCCCTACTTCGAATAGTGCCGCTTTGAGATACCGGCGGATAGGAGGTTGGACCAGGAGGCCAGACATGCGTTCTCCATAGTGGGCTTGGCCATGCGCCCAGCTTGCGCCACAGTCCATGGCTGCTACTACAGGCAACGTCTGAATGGAACAGCACAGGAGGTATTTGTGACATGAAGGTTTGCATTTCTCTGCACTTTGTTTGAACGCCTTCGCTATGGAGGTCTTCAGATACATTGGTCCGGCTATGGACTACTTGGTGGCTAGGAGGCTGGCCTTGCTGGTCACCTTGCAACGCAAGTCTCGCTGAAACAGTGGTCAGCCAACACTGCTTCTAAGATGGTGCCGACTGCTGTCCCCTTTCCCGGGGTTCAACTTTTTGTTGAGCCTGTGGATGAGAAGTCGACTAGGCTTCCACAGCAACTGAAATGGAGGACCTCTTTCGGCAGGTTGCCGAATTTTCGTCCCTTCCGGAAGCTTGGAGGTTCAACAGACTTGAGATGACACAAGAATTTTTCAGGTAAGCGAAAGCCACGGGGGAAACCTAGACCCCAATGGGCCTGCTGGCCCAAGCCCCCCAGCCAAGGCCTCTCAGGTTTGATGGAGCGTCCTCACCCGATCAGGTGGGGGGGGGGGCTGCTTTGCACCACGCGCCGGTATGGAGGGAACAGATATCCAACGCCTGGGTCCGGCCTCCACACAGGTTTGTGACGTCTAAGCATTCCAGCTTTGCTCGTGACCAGCTTTTGATGGACCGGGGGGGGGGAGGGTTGTAGTACCCATTCCCCCCTCAGAACAGGGTGGAGGCTTCTACTCAATATTATCCCGAAGGAGGACGGGTCCGTTCGGCTGATCCTGGATCTCCAGAATCTGAACAGTTCTGTTCAGGTGTGGAAGTTCCTCATGGAATCTTAGGTCAGTTATGATGTCGTGTCAACAGCGGGATTTTCTCGCCATGGTGGACATAAAGTATGCTTATCTGCATGTCCCAATCTACCTGCTCACCTACAATAGCTTTGTGGTGGGTTCCCAACAAAATATCTAATTTGTGGCACTGCCGTTCGGATTGTCCACTGCCCCTGAGTGTTTGCAACACTGATGGCACTCCTGTGGAGGCAGGGTGTGCACAGCACCCCAAACCTGGATGACTTGCTCATTCGAGTCCCATCTGACTGAGGCACTGTGGGATGTTTGGCCAGTCCTGTCCATGCTGGAAATTTTCAGGTGGATGATCAGCTACCCCAAGGCCTGTGTTGTTCTGTCCATGGTGGTGGCTTATCTAGGTATGACGTTGGATACTCAACGAGCACAGATCCCACTTCTGGTGCAGAGGTGCACGGCTCTTCAGGATGTGGTGAGGTTGCTGCTGACAGACCAACATTCTAAGATCGGACAGGGCATGCATCTCCTTGGCCTGATAGGGTCTACCATCGGGGCAGTTCTGCAGGAAAGGAGTCTCCTCATGAGGTGGGGGAATTTTACGTTCAGTGCATCTTGGCGGTTCACTTTCCGGGGGTTGAGAATCTGTAGGCTGATTATTTGAGCAAGAAGATGGTGGACCAGAGGGAATGGTCCCTTCACGAGGACATGTTTCAAGCCCTCTACCAGTGGGGAGTGCCAGGGGTGGATCTCTTTTGCATCTCGACACAATCAGCAGGGCCAGAGGTACGAGTCCAGAGTGCGAGACCCCCTAGCCGTGGGGTCGATGCGCTGGCCGTTCCCTAGTCGAGGTACAAACTGCTCTTCCCATTCCCATCAACTGGGAGCAGATTCCGATCATCTTGGCTGCCCCACACTGGCCCAGAAGGTTGTGGTTCATGGATCTGGACAGTCTGGTGGGGGAGCTCCCATGGCAACTCCCATGCGTCAGGGTCCTCTGCGGCACCCCAATTCTCCAGCGCTGGCTTTTGCGGCTTGGCTGTTGAGACCAGCATATTGGAGGAGAGGGTTTTTTTTCACCACAATAATTCGGACCTTGATTTGAGCACGGAAACGGTGATCCTCTAGAATTTACTACAGGACTTGGGGGGGGGGGGAGGCTGCTTTCTAAGGGCCACTCCTGTAGGAGGTTCTCTGTATTCAAAATTGTGGGAGTTCCTCTAGTAAGGCCTGGACACTGGCCTACAGCCCAGCGCCCTTAGGGGCCAGGTCTCGACCTTGTCCATTTTTTTTTTCCAACGGACGATGGTGGAGGTTAGTTAGCCATAGGTTAATCCGCACTTTCATGCATGGCGCTGCACATGTTTGGCCTCCCTGGCAGTTGCTAGTCCCACCCTGGGATCTCAGTCTGGTCCTATCAGTACTTCAGGATGACGCTCACATTAAAGCTGGCTATTCTTGTGCCCATCACCTCCATCCAGCGGGTTTTGGAGCTGGCAGCACTTTTGATCAGATCACCCTTTTGGTGTTGCATGAAGACAAAGTGGTGATTCGTGTAAATCAGGATATTTTGCCCAAGGTGGTCTCTCCCTTCCATCTTAACCAGGAGATGGTGCTACCCTCGTACCCACACCCCACTCGCCATAAGGAGCAAATCCTGCATTCCCTCGATGTGGTTGGGGCATTAAAGTATTACTTGGCTGCTACTCAATCACTGTTCACTCCCCTGTTCACTGTTCACTTCCAACACCAGCCATCTGCAAGGAGGCGACCTGGTCATTTCTCTACACATTCACCAAGTTTTGCAGACATGTCAGGGCATGGGCTGATACCACTCTGGGGTGTAAGGTGTTGCCAGATGGTATTGAACCCCTCTATGGGGTTCCAAGCTTTAGGTGTCAGTGCCATTGTTGGTTATGTTGATGCTGTTGCCTGTGCTTGCACTGTCTCACCCTTATTGAGGGTACTGCTTTGGGACATCCCATGCGTTGCTACTGGTGGTGCCCTGAAATGGAAGAGATGAGAAAAGGTAAATTTGTGTACTCATTTGTAAATTTCCTTTCCCGTCCTCTTCCATTCCGGGGCACCACACCCACCCACTGTTGTGTTCTGACTGTGTCTGTGGCAGTTCATGCCATCTACATGTTAGTTTTATTGCACGGTTTCTAGTTGCGTGCATTATGCGCAGGTTAGCGTTCTCCCCTCTCGGGGCTGTTGGTGAACTGCTTTTAAATTAACGGAGGAGATCATGCCACAGCCTGCCACATATAGGCTGGGAGACTGGTGAGTACACAAATTTCCCTTTTTCTGCATTTGTTATGAGCTTTATCATTTGCTAGCTCACCGTGGGTGTTAACTTGGCATATTATGCCTCCTTCTTTCAGCCTGGTATTTCTAATCTCAAACCAAAGGAGAAAGAAAGACATAGGACTTTCATTGTCTTCCTATCTGGTGATTCACTAACAGTGAAATTCTCAGGCTTTTTTTCTCATGAATTGAATTTTTTACTACCATGAGAATTTTTTTAAACTTAGTGAATCGAGGCCATAGGCCCCAAAATTAAGGGCCATGATTCTATGCTAGTTTTGTCTAAATTGTCGGGCTATCCTCTGGGAATCCTTTTGTCAAAATTGAATTGACAATAAATTGGGGGCAAGGCAGCATGGAAATTTGCAAGGAGGCTCTGTTGGCCAGGACTGTTTGAATATTCAGATATGCTGGGAGACCCTATAGACACAGACAGAATCCTCAAAAGGGCTTGGGATGTGGTCTCCTTTACATTTAAACCAACCCTGGCATCAGATTGTGTTGCCAGAAATCTTGGAGTCTGGCTGCAGACCTTGTAAAGTAGGGGGGAAAACACCATTCAGTCAAAGAAGAAATCCCTTTCAACAGGGATCCCAGAAATCCCTTCTTCAGAGTCTTTCCATGACCTACGTGGGTTCTAACCCTCTTCTTAAGGGTCTAATAAAAGCACCACTTGCTGAGCGGTCAGACAAAATTTTAACCCTAAAGATGTGTTTTCTGCTTGCCATTACTTCAGGACTTGGGCTAATTACTTACGGGCCCTCTCCATTTGAGAGCCCTTTTGTATAATCCTACCCAGATAAGGCCATTCTCACGCCTGATCCACTTTACCTACCCAAGATAGCCTCTACCTTCCGCAGGGCACAAGAAATAGTTATCCCATCCTTTCAAGGCAACCGAAGGGATGTGGAGAATACAGTTTCTAGATGTCAGAAGATCCCTTTTGTATTTGGAGCGCAGACCTACCTGGAGGATGGATAGGTTTGTCTTTAGTGGCAAGCATTAGAGGTTTAGCCACCTCCAAAGCCTCACAAGCCAGGTGGATCTCCTTCGCTTACATATGTATGGACAATTCAGCTCTATATTAGAGCACGCTCAACCAGGGAAGTATCCGCCTCCTGGGCAGAAAGATCAGGAACATTGGAGGAAATTTGTAAGGCAGCCACTTGGTTTTCCCCTCATACATTTTAGGCATTGTCAACTTGATTTTTTGACACTTAACAGTCCTTTGGTAGAAGAGTTCTTCATTCAGTGTCCCACTCTTAAAGTGGACCAACACCCAGGATTTTCACTATCCTGGGTGTTGGTCCACTTCAGCGGGGCATCCGAGATCAGGATGCACCGCTGTGTGAAACCCCCCCAAAAAACGTACCTTTTCTGCGATGGACAAGCCGCCGCCGCCTCCCACGCGTCCCTCTTACAGGGCCCACGCCGGCCATTCACAAACGGCCGGCGTGGGTGCGCGCACTGCTAGAGGGGCGCGCGGGAGGCGGCGGCGGCTGATCCGTCGCCGATAAGGTAAGGTTTTTTGGGGCTTTTGGGGGGGGTTTCACCCCGCAGGACATCCCGATCTCGGATGTCCCGCGGTAAGGTAGGTGATCGGCCCGGGAATCTAAATCTTCTGGACATGGAGGTCATATGTCCGGGCCTTTCTCGGGGAGAGGCCAGGGCTATTATTCCAACCTCTTTACGGTTCCCAAACAGGATGGATCCATCAGAACCCTCCTGGTTTTTGAAGCTACAGGTTCATCAGATCCCAGAAGTTCCGCATGGAGACTCTGCGCTCAGTCATCAATTCCCTTCGTCAGGGGGATTTCGTGACATTTATAGTCATCAAGGTTGTTTGCCTTTATGTACTAATCTACCCCGCACGCCAGAGATTCTCAGGTTTCGGGTTGACTTCGGTACCAAGGGTGTTCACCACCAAGGGGCTGGTGGGCATAATGCCCTTCTCAGAGTCCAGGACATTCACATTGTGTCGTATCTGGACGACCTACTCATTACAGCACCTTTTCTTTTGACTCCAGGGTGGAGACGATGCTGGAAAGGTTTGGATGGGTGATCATTCACCCCAAGTCCTCTCTCTCCCCATCAAGGGAGATCTCATTTCTGGGCATGAATTTGGATACCAGTCAGGCCAGAGTGTTCCTTCCTCACCCAAAGGTGCAGAGGGTTCAGGATCCGATACGTATTCTCCTGGACAATCCTCGTCTCTCTATCCGGCTAGGGATGAAACTGGTAGGATTGATGGTGGTTTCCTTCGAGGCAGTCCCCTTTGCTCAGTTCCACATGAGGTTGCTCACGCCATCTATTGCTGATCTGGGACGAATGTCCCTGGTACTTGGATCAGTCCTTTCTGCTGTCTCCCAGGGTCTGGCATTCCCTTCAGTGGTGGCTGGAGCCAAGCAATCTGATGAGGGGCAGATCCTTTTTGGCCCCTTGTTGGGAGACGGTTACCACGGATGCAGCCTGTCGGGCTGGGGAGGTTTCTGGATGGATTTTCAGTTCCAGGGGCTGGGGGGTCCTCAGGAGGCTCACACCCCCATCTATGTCTTGGAGCTCAGAGCTATTCGGTTGGTTTTATCATGCTTGATGCATCACTTACAGGGCTTACCGGTTCAGGTTCGATCAGACGATTGAACTGCGGTCGTTTACATCAATCACCATGGAGGGACTCGCAGCAGGAGTGCCCTCAGGGAAGTTTCGCTGATTCTTGCATGGGCGGAGAGCGATGTTCCATGCATCTCAGCGGCATTCATTCCGGGAGTGGAAAACACGGAGACGGACTCCTTGAGCAGGGGATCCTCTCGCTGAGGGGAATGCTCTTTCAACCACAAGGTATTCCGGTCCCTCTGTCGCAAGTGGGGGACTCCGGAGGTGGATTTCTTTGCCTCACGTTGCAATCACAAGCTCCCAACGTTTGGGTCTCTGTCTCAGGTCCCTCTGGCCCTGGCAGTGGACGCCATGTCTCTGGCCTGGAAGGATCTGGGGTTCCTGTACCTGTTTCCTCCCTTCTCCATGGTGGGCAAGGTGGTGCGCAAGCTGGCTCAAGAGGGTGCGCCAGCAATTCTGGTGGCTCCAGGGTGGCCAAGATAGGTTTGGTTCGTACCACAGTTTACAAACGCTGGCTTGACGGCGTGGCTGCTGAAACCTCCTCCGTCTTATTAGAAGGTGGTTTGTCTGATGTGATTCAGACACTTGTCTGGGCTAGGAAGTGATCTTCCTCTAACATCTTCTACAGGACTTGGAGGTCCTATATTGATTGGTGTAAGGCTAGGGCCTTGTCTTGCAAGGTGTTTTCGATCCCTAGGATTTTGGACTTTCTTCAGCACGGTCTGGGCCTGGGGCCTGTTTGGGATCTGAATTTTGCATTTTATATGCTTACACAAAAGATTGACTTTTTGGTGGCTATTACCTCTGTTCGCTGTGTTTCTGGGTTGGCGACCCTGTCCATTCAGGCCTCTTCCTTTGAGAGACACTAGGACAAGGTGGTTTTCCGCTTTAAGCCGGATTTCCTTCCTAAAATGGTATCTGTTTTTCCATCTCATTCAGGATGTGGTTCTCTCCTTGTGTCCTTAGTCTAGCAATGACGAGGAGAGGGCCCTGCACTTTTTGGATGTTTGTGTGTGAAGTACTATTTCTTGGCTACTTCTCTTTTCTGTAGGACGGACGCCTTGTTTGTGGTGCCCTCTGGGCCCAAGACTGGTTTGGCGCCGCCAAGTATACCATTATTAAATGGATATGTCTGGTCATTGTTGGGGCCTATATTGCCAAGGGGAGGGTCCCTCCTTTCAGTTTACTGCTCTTTCTACTAGTACTGTTGGGGTTTCCTGGGCTTTTTAGCACCAGGCCTCTGTTGAACAAGTCTGTACAGCTGCTACTTGGTCTTCTGTTCATACATTTTCCAAGTTTTTATAAGGTTGATGTGCGGACCTTAGCGGATGCTGTTTTTGGCCGCAAAGTTCTACAAGCGGCAGGGGTTTCATTTGTGCACTTTTGCCTGTTGGGATCCCCACCCTTTTTGGACACTGCTATTGGATGTCCCAAGTGTAATGAATATTTCCGAAGCAGGGTGTGAGACATACTTAGAATAATACCATTTTGTGATTACTCACCTGTAAAATGGGTATTATAAGTATGTCTCACACCCTGCTTCGCCCCGCCCTGAGTTGAATATTGGATCCTCTGTTTGGTGATACTGTTTTTTCTCATAGATTTTATTTGCTCTTCCTGGTCGCCTTACTGCTTTCTTATACTGGGGAATGTGTGGGAGGTCCCAGGTATTTATGGGCCGGGAGGGGCTCCTTTTTTTTCTATTCATCTCTGCAGAAGTTCGCCCTCTACTGGACATAACCCAAGTGTAATGAATATTTCCGAAGCAGGGTGTGAGACATACTTATAATACCCATTTTACAGGTGAGTATTCACAAAATGGTATTTTTTTATTCTTGTCCCACTTCTACCACTTGACCTAAAAAGTAAATTTCAGGTTCTAACAAAACGGCATGCTTTTTTCTAGGCTAAGAAGTCCAAACGTGCCTCCCACAAGGAAGAGGAAGAGATGTCTAGGTAATATCCATCACTGGTATTTATTTTATTCTTTATGGGTTTTGGCCATGGTTTTGTGGTTTACTAACTGGTGCCTTTGTGTTGAGACTTAGCAGGATTTTAAAATGTAGCAAAAATATAAGCAGAGTGCTTAGAGCATGCTCAAGATTCCTAAAGCAGCACCATTACATGCCCTTCCCAGTTCAGCCACAACCAGAAATGGAAGTGAAAGCATCAGCCTGATTTTAGAGTCCATAAAGTATTAATATATGATCCGATCTTGAGATGCTCTGAAATGGTTCATTTTACACAATTAGCATATGTCTGAATTGGGACTATAAATCGGAACAAAACCCAAACAGGCCGGGTGTGGGATTCCCCGCTGTGTGCAGCCCCCCATCCCAGAAAAACTCGCCTTGTCTAGGAGTTGTTGGCGATGTAAATGATGAACGAGAGCAGCTTCATCCCCAGCATCTCTTCTGGACTGAGGCGTGCTCCTGCGCACAGCCGTTCAGATTGACTAGGGATGGGACCGTGCCCATGTCTGGGGATGTGGCTGGATTCGATCCTGATTGCCGAGTAGTTTGCCGAGCATTAATATG
Organism: Gastrophryne carolinensis; assembly: GCA_027917425.1. Lineage (NCBI taxonomy): Eukaryota > Metazoa > Chordata > Amphibia > Anura > Microhylidae > Gastrophryne > Gastrophryne carolinensis. The sequence goes on from CM051241.1 coordinate 198,956,746, forward strand.
CATGGCAAATGGCTCTGATTGGAGAGCCCACACGTGCACTGTAGGACCTGGAAAGCTGAGGTTTATTAGGTGATCTGGGGGGGTTCACACACCAAGGCATCCCAAATCAGGCTGCCTTGGGGGGGCACTGAACAAAACATGTTTTGTCTGCTTTAAAGACATTTTAAGGCAAATATAAAAACATTTATATCCCCACTGTTTCCACGCAGCAGACCATTGCTCCTGGTGTGGGGCTGCAGCTCTTACCTGGTAGCTGTGTTCATGTCCCCTGCTGATCGCCCGATCATATGTATCTGAACACCTAAGTAATGGAAGCTGGACACAGTTGTTTGCTTATATTGAGGGGGGAGTAGCTCCTGCCACCAATTCTCCAGGTTTGTCATTTCGCCCATATATTTGTTGTCTGAGATCAGCCCTCCTTAAACTGTGATGTCGGCAAATTTAACGATTTTGGTGGAGATTGTACTAGCTACGAGTACAGGAATGGACGCTGTATGCAGTCTTGGGGGACTCTGATGGTGAGGGAGAGGGTCTAGGATACATGGCTTTTCTACCCATACTACTTGTGGTCTATTGGTCAGAATGTAAAGCACAGATAGTGCAGAAAACCTTCTGGTTCCGGAGGTTGTATTAGGAGTAAATGGCAGCCTTGTCAGCTTCTGGCCCCACTTAACGAAGAAAAGAAGTGGTCTCCAACTGCTAAGGACCAGCATTTTATCCTGGCTGTCAATTTTGACTTACCATTACCATTCACCACTTTGTACATGACATTCTCTCTGCAGTCGGTTTAATTTACTGCAGCTAAATGTAAAATGTGCATTTCACACTTTCGCTATTGTACATGAATGACTTCATTTTAAATATTTCCCAAAATACATCTTTACATTTCAAGAGCTCCTGAAAGCCTTTGATCTGGCAGTGGCAGGGGGGCTTTTCCTGCACACGTGGCGTACCTGTCAGTAAACACATTAAAGATCACATCATGTTCCCTTTTAGATCCTAAATTGGTGAGGTACTAGAGAAAAGTTAACTTCACACAAAGTAAAACTGATGTAAGGTTTGTATTTAGGAAGTTTTCCTTTCATCATATAGTTTCAGTTTAACGTCTGGAAGATTTCACGTAAAGGGCAACTGGATGAAAGTAGTTTAAGGTCAAGGAATTTCCTTTTGGTGTCTTGAAGTGGACTTCACTAAACTGTGGGGTGGGCCCCAGACCCCTCCAGTCTGACGCTACCATCATCTAAAGAGAAAATTACCCTTTCCAGGGAGGAGGTTGGAGCTGAGCCTTATGGGTTGACTACAGAAAGCTAGCAGTTTTACAAGTATCACAGGCACAGAGACTGCATAACACTATAGGGTCAATTCAGCACGAGTCAGTATTTTCTGAGGCCTGTGCCTTTTCCATGGGGCATGCAGAAAATTAGCCTCATGTGGCTGAACTGGAAGGACTTTATTCAGCCTTACATACTATGTCTCTATGTAAGAGGCAGATAATATGCAGTCTTCTGGGTCTGCGTGCCCAGTTTAACTGAGTGGTCATGCACAGCCGAGGTATGCAGGAGGTGCCATGCACCAAAAGCGGGTGCGGCTAGGTTTCCATTCAGCTTCTCCAGCCGCACATTAATGGCGCTTGTTATGCGGGCTTGTTGAAAAGGTAAGAAAAGCAGGTGACTGCCAGGGTTTTGCACAACAGGCAATCTCAAATTGTAATGCCACTGGAGGACGGGCCAAAACCCAGGATAATAAAGATCTCAGGTAATGGTCCACTTTAACATTGGCAGCCTGGAAAACTATTTAGCAAAATTGGATAGACCAAGGGTACTCTACCTTTTGACGAGCAAGGGCCACTCATATGATCTGGAACCTGCTCGTGGGCCACAATAAATAGGTTCAGAATTGTTTAATTTGGAATAGAATAATGAATATTTTCTACAACAATCGGGATACCCACTGTCTCCCCAAACTCCACTTGTCTGTCCTTCCACCACACCCCTACATTTATATGTAACATTCCCCACATGCTAGCAATACACATGCTGATTTTCTTACCTCTCTGAATATATGGGTCCATCTTTTCTTATAAAAACTGAACTTCTTATTTAGAATGGGGTGGTTGGAGGACACCTGAGAGTTAGATGGCAGAACTGCAATGGGGTGAAGGGCTCCTCCCCTTTAGAGGAAACTGACAGGTTTACCCCCCCCCCCAGTCCTCAGTATTGTGTTTCCTTGCCAGGAAACCTCTGGGGCTTGGACGTCACTTCTTGGCTGTTTTTTTCTTTTTTTTTTTTTTTCGCCCCCAGGAGTCCCTGGGGTGTTCCTGCTGCCCAGTGGGTCCGCTAGAACACCTTTACCCACACTCATCCTTGCTGGCTGCTGCATACCTGGGAGTGGGCTGTGGAGGTGCCAGGTGTCCTTTCACAGACTGGGAACCCAAGGGCAGCTGGTGCTGCAGCAGCTCGAGCGCATAATGGTCGCGCCAACGGTACCAGTGCCCGCTAGGTAGTCTGGAAGCAACATTACTGTCTAGGGATCCAGATGCTGACGCGAGTACTGACATCACTATTTTTCCTCCCGGCACACGGGTGGATGGCCTGGGGCCTCTAGGGGCTTTTCTTTTCCAGCGCTTGTGCGCCCTTTTTGAAACTCCGAGTGTCTCCCAAGGACCCTGGCAGTGGCAGTGCTTTGTTCAGCGGTAGGGCAGGTTGGATTGCGAATTGCAGTGACCAGATCATGCCTCACTAAGATCATCCAGTGAGGAGTAGTTTTCACTTATAGCTGTGTTAACTTTTTGGTCTCCCTCCTTCAGCCTGACACCTCAAACCCAAAGGTTAAGAATAGAGCTAAAGAAAAGGAGAAAGGACTACCCCCAAAGTCAAGACCCTGGAGCCCAGACTCGTCAGGTTATGTTTAAATTGCCAGGCCGTTTTACTAGAATTGTGGAACGAATCCTTTTGCCAGACTTGATGGCAAACTGGAAGGTGAAGCAGCTTCCTACTGTGTTTCCCTGAAAAAAGGCAGGTCTTGTATTAATTTTTGCTCACGATTGCAGGATCAGGAACCGTATCCTGACCCAACCAAAGCTAGCAGGAGGGGTGGGAGTTCTTAGTATTGAAACGTACTACACAGCATTGCACTTAGCGAGACTGGAATGTAAACAATGACCTAAAAGACTAGGTAGCGGACAATAAGCGGTAGTGACCTAACCTCGCTAGGATAGGTGCCATCACAAGCTATAGAGCAAGAGACCAAGGGCCACCCACTAATAGGCCCCACTCTAAAAATACATGTGAGGGGACTGTGCAACATTCATAGTCCCCTTACCCCAATTGGAGGGAATCCAAATTTACTTCTGGGTTTGGAAAGGCCATTTCTTAAAAGCTGGACAACATACTTTTTTAAAAATTACCAAATAATGGATAGGGCAGGAATAATTGATAAATGCCAAATAGACCTACTATTATTGAACTACTTTGAGTAGGAAATGCTATAGTTGAAAGTAGTTCAAAGAATGGAAAGATAGATTGGCAGGCCCAATGACAGAATTTGAAAAGGTTTTTGTGGGCCAAGGGCCAAAAGACCGCCTGCTTTCCTGGACATACAGACTTCGGCTTACCTCAAATGATGGAAACAACCTTCCATGGAAGTCAACATGGGAAATGGACTTAAATACATAGTTTACAAAATGAGTGGACCACCATACCGGAACTGATGGATATCCCCCTATCAATAGCTCCATTCAGGAAACGGACTATAAATTACTAACACGATGGTATAAAACCCCAGCTCTCCTACACAGAATCAACCCTGACCTTCCAGACACATGTTGGCGATGCAAAAAAAAGAACGTGGAAACTTACTCCACATTTGGTGGTCCTGCCCAAAAGGATTCTGGGTAAGAGTACACAATGTGATAGAGCAGATCACAAGGGATAACACCACCTACTTATTGCTGAGTCTGAGAACCTCAACAACCAACTTTAAGAAATCCCTGAACGTCCATCTTATTTGCACTGTAAAAAGGGTGAAACCACCCCCACAGTGACAGATTGGGTGACACAAATCAACATCCTAGAAGAAATGGAAGAAATAGTGCACACTAGGCAGGACAAGATGCCTGTCTTTAGTATAGATGGGCTTCCATGGATCCTTTTCAAAGGAACCCAAAAATACAAAGACCTTATGACTTGAACATAGGAGCATAGAAGCATAAACCTCTGTCAAGAGCGGAGACGAGCATAAACCTCTGGCAAGAGTGGAGACAAGCCTATGCCAGAGACAATTTTACTCTATCTTTTAACACCTCCTCACAGGATTCTCTCACCCTCTTGTTTCATATCTTTTGTAATCCAAACTTTTCTGCCTTGCCTCTTCCTTGTGCCGGGGGGGGGGGGGGCTTGGGGGTTCCATGGATGGGGCTACGATTCAAACAGGAATTTTTTACTACCTGGGAGAGTTCCATTCATATTCTTCCACTGTAATCTAAGAAACTTGAGACACCATTTGGTCAGACAGGTGACTGAGTGATATAAGAAAATATTTAATGATACACTCTTATTTTGGTGGTCAGATGAATTGGAAGGGGGGGGGGGGTTAAAACTTTTTTGCTTGGGAAATCCTAGATATTTTTTGTATAAAAATTACAAAAATTACTGTGAATGGTTATCTAAATATTCAGTGTTCAGGAGTTCTTTGCTGTATATTATCTCTTTAGTTAAACATTTAAAGTGGAATTTTAGTCAGTTACCCACTGCCACACTCTCCTAGCATTGAAGGACAGGGGATTACAAAGAAAAAAAAATGTTCCACACCTGTGGTCCAGCACCATTTTACAGGGTCTGTGCTGCCACCACACAGACCTGAAAATGGCATCCGCACATGGAGCCGGGGGATGCCTTTTTTTTGTTTTTACTCAAAATGGCAGTGCCCAGAGTGCTGGGAGAACAGCACTGAACCACGAGGTGGGTATGGGTTTATTCTTAGTATACAGTACGTCCTGCTCCAGATATAATACTTACACTTGGGTTATCCCAGTAGGGATTGACGCTATAAGCTACCCTGGATGCCCCAAAGACCCGCAGGGAAGTGGGAGTAATTATACTAGGTCCAACTGGCAATTACACCGGGCCGGGAGAAGCCACTGGATTCGACCGTATGAAAGACATAATGGGAATAGGGATGTCAGAGCCATGCGCAGTAAGCAAGAATGATGAAAATCGCCCGCGAGGGCACTTACACCGTTACCACGCGCGCGCCCGACGAGCATCTAAATGACGCCAAGCGAACCTTGAAGGGCGGGCCAGAGCGGGCTGTGACGCGGAGCGCGCCAAGCCAGGTCCCCGCCCCCCTGAAGAGCGCGAAGCTCTGAGACAGTAGTCAACGTAGACAAGAAACGCGAGTGTATGACACTCTTAGAAAAAAAAGATTTGCCAATGAAGATGCCGCAGCGTCTGAGGCGACGCCCGTTCGCATGCCCAATCCAATAAGGGCAAAAGACTCGCGCGGCGGCCGATATACAATAAAAGGCAAACAGCGCGGCTCTGACACCAGGTGTATAAGTCAAGGACAATACTAAGGCCATAACGTGTAACTCAATACACGAAGACCGCCACACACACCCCCCCCCCTTTCTTTCCCCCCGAGCTACGGGGGGAACGAGGGAGGATGTTGACCCTTTGCACAGGGTCCACCGCTACACGGGGTATGGGGCAATAATGCGGGAGGGGCATCCACTAGAGGCCTAAACCGCCTACCCTTTGGTGGGGGACTGCGGTGGAGCATGGCTCCATAAGCATGCGTGGTGCTGCCTACCTTCACCCGACCAACGCAGCCCAGGCTGGGAGGCACATCACGAAGAGGACGGGTGGGAGTAGTATCTGGGGATTTGTGGGAGGTCCCTGGGTATTTGTAGGGCCGGGAGGAGCCTGTTTTTTGCATGTCTCTGCAGTGCACAGCGCCATCTGGCGGAGGATAACCCAAGTGTAAGTATTATATCTGGAGCAGGACGTACTGTATACAAATATCAATTCTACAGGTGAGTATTTCACAGAATTGTATTTTTTCTTTGTAACCTCCCCATGCTCTCTCAGCCTGGTTACCAGCATGCAAAGAGTGCATTGAGTAAAAGTTCTGTTTATCTTTTAGTGCCATCAGTGTTAAAATGGAGCCCAATGATGAGGATTTTGTATCTCTACCTCAGCCAGCGAAAGCACGTAAGCAAGGAAAGAAGAGGTCTAGACTGGAAGAAAATGAAGATGATGCTTTCAAGTAGGTGTTTGGGTATAAAGGGCAGTAGATTACTCAATGATCACAAGGTTTCCAATAGTGAGAGTTTACAACTCTTCCGTATTTTGCTTTGTTTAGACTGTTTAATTGTGATTGGTCATTACTACTGTTGCTAGTGCTGTTACTTAGGATATCCTCACTACATTAACCAGACTCCAGGGTTGATCACTTGTCTGTCCCCAGGGCATCCCGATTCGGGATTCCCTACTGTATGAAACCCGCCGACTTTACTCGCCTTTCCAGGGGCTCCCACTGTGATTTCATGGCCTGCAGCCACATCCCCTGCCTTTCCTTTAGCCGAGGTATAGAGTCAGGATCTTCACCCCATTGTGATGTAGCATCATCAACCCTGTAAGAAGTTTCCAAATTTGTCACAGTGGACCAGTAAAACTTCCCTGATCTTCCCATGAACATGGGATTGATTCATTTCCCAGAATAAAGATTTCAACTATTAAATGTATTTCCACTGTTTACTCATGTACAGTAAGCAGTTGAATAGGGAGAAGCTGGGAGGCTCCTTTGCACATTGGCATGGTTAAAAAGGACCAAAACCCACGCCTTATCGACCCTGAAATCCATAAGATTCCAGGGCTATTGGGATTTCCTCCCCCCGGGCATTCAAAATCGTGATGCCCCGCTGTATGAAACCCCCCAGGTCACCCGAAAACTCGCCTTCTTTCTCGGTCAAACGGCCTAAGTGTGAGCTGCAGCCGCATCCCCGCTATCCCTTTAGCAGTGCGCATGCCCGTGCCAGGCATTTGTGGGCACAATCCCTGTTAGAGGGTAGCGGGGGATGCGGCCGCCAGTGCGCTCAGGGCTGCTCGCATTAGACAAGCTCCTGGATGCGGGGGCTCAAGAGGATCAAAGTGCGCTGATTGGACGAGCAGCAGTGCATGCATTGTAGGACTGGGAGGCGAGTTTGGGTGACCTGGGGTGTTTCATACAACAGAGCACCCCTGATTGGCACCCGCTCCAGGCTGTACTTACACAGGGTAGTTACCCTGTGGCCTTGAGAGCCCACCTCCCCCTCACCTGTCTGCTGTGGTGACGATCCTGAGGGCTGTATCCAGGGTGAGTCTGCCCACTAACGGCCTTGGAGTGCTGCGTCTGTCTGTCTCTGGGTAAGCGTGTGGCTGCGGGCTCCAGAGATGTGTGCAGTCTCCGAGGGGTGATCAGGGTCGCTGCGCTAATGCAGCTGCACTTGCGTTCTCATGTGGCTGCACAGGGATCTCTTCATGTGGGCGGCGGAGTCCATGGTGCGGCGGAGTCCATGGTGCGGCGGAGTCCATGGTGCGGCGGAGTCCATGGTGCGGCGGAGTCCATGGTGCGGCGGAGTCCATGGTGCGGCCCTTAGAAATTTGCTAAGCTGCTTCCCCAGGCACAAAATCCACCGCATGGGCTTTTTGGATACCCCCAGGTGCCCCCCCCCCCCCGAAGCCGCCTCCTCACCCCCCTTCCTTCTGTCTTTAGAACCTGAAGAGGTAGATGGCAAGTGGGCGTCCTCTTCTGAGGAAGACTCCCTTTAATGAGGGATTTGGGATTGGTCTTTCAGATAAGGAAAATCTTATCACACAGCAGCTTTGTTACTTGATATTCATGACACAATGCATTGCATTGAAATATCAAACTCCATTAAATGCCGGAAGTAGATGCATCTTTATCCCAGGTTTCAAAGGCGTCAGATCTCGGCTTTGAGGATTCTGGCACCTTGCAAAACCCTATGAACATGTGCGCAGATGAAATTCTTTAAAGTGGGCCAACACCCAGGGGGGATCGGCCCGGAAATCTATAAGATTCCCGGACCCATCAGATCCCTCCCCGCGGGGCATCCGAAATCGGGATGTCCCGCGGGGAGGAACCCCCCAGGAGGCCCACAAACCTTACCTTAGCCCCGTTCCATCGGCGCAACCGCGCCGGCCGTTTGTGAATGGCCGGTGCAGGCGCGCTCCCTGTTAGAGGGAAGCGCGAGACGCGGCCTCCAGTGCTCAGAGCCAGCTTGGACGCGCATACCACAGCGGCTCTGAGCGCTGTGATTGGCTGGCGCGGTCACGTGGGAGCGGAGAGAGGTGAGTTTTTTGGGGCTTTCTGGGGGGTTTCAGACAGCGGGGCACCCCCGATCGGGGTGCCCCACCGAAGTGGACCAAAACCCAGGATAGTCAAAATCCTGGGTGTTGGTCCACTTTAATAGCCTGAGATGTGACTACCTTTGACTTTAAACTCACACTTGCATCTGACTCTGTAGCTAGGAACCTGGGGGTCAGTCTCAATAACTTAAGGGGGTACACAGACACCTGTAACAGGCTCTGTTGCTGAGCATATTTAGGGCGTTCTCATTTCTGGAAGATGCCTCAGCAGAGGCGGTAAGGGCTACGGCCAAAACCACCACCCTTCATGGATTCTGAGAGAGAAATCCTAAAACGCAAGGATTTGTAATATATACCCTCATAGAAAGCAAAAAAGAGACCATGAGAAAAATCCACCTCAAGGTGTGGAAAACATTTGGTAAATTTTGTGAGATCAACAGTCTAAAAAGAAATGCGGTGTTCTCAGTCCTGGGATTTTTACAAGAATGCTTTGAACTTAGTTTAGCAAGTGAGTACATTAAAAACTCTTAACCCTTTAAGTGCCAGCCTACCTAGAGTTTTTGTCACCCTGACAGGGATTTCCCAGGAAAATTATATATTGATATATTGTTTTTTTCAGCATGACATGTCTTGTTTGGGCTTTTTTTGTGTATTCTCAATACTGAAATGTGCAAAAAAAATTAAAAAATCTACAATTTGTAGTGTTTTTTTTTTGTAATTAAAAAGTCTGCTCAGGAGACTCTCCCAAACTGAAACAGAGCTTTAGGAGATTTTCAGATAAAATACAACTATGCTATGCACACCTTGCAGTTTTTCAAGAAAAACAACCTTATACATTTGAAATGCCCCCACAAACTATATATTCTCTAGAAAGTACACACCTCAAGCTTTCTAGGTGTACCAGGCTTGTTGATGTGGGCATAGTTTTCTGGAAGTAATCGCTTAATGAATTCTTTGGTTGCACAGTTTCCCTAAAGAATCAAAGCCACATTTTCTTAACCCTTTAAGTGCCAGCCTACCTGGAGTTTTTGTCACACTCTGTTGCCAGACCATTTTGCACTATTTTGCGCTCCCCATGTTCAAATGTGATTTTGGAAGGGATTTCCAGGGATTTCCCAGGAAAATTATATATTGTTTTTTTCAGCAGAGTCTGGGCTTTAACATGAAATGTCTTGTTTGTCATTTGTTAGGTGTATTCTTAATATTTTTGGGTGAAATATGTGCAAAAAAAAAAGAAAAAAAAAATTTTACATATTGTAGTTTTTTTTGTAATAAAAAATGTAAGATTGTCAATGAAATCTTATTGCGTGTGAAATCCCAATTTCTCCCGGTTACAGCGGTACCACATATGTATAGGTAGACACCCTTTCCTGCCCAGGAGACTCCCCCAAACTGAAACAGCGCTTTAGGGGATTTTCAGATAAAATACAACTGTGCTACGCAATATGCGCACCTTGCTTTTTTTCCAGAAAAACAACCCTTTACATTTGAAATACCCCCAACAAACTATATATTCTCTGGAAGTACACACCTCAGGCTTTCTAGGCGTACCAGGCTTGTTGATGTGGCCATAGTTTTCTGGAAGTAATCCCTCAATGGATTCTTTGGTTGCAAAGAGTTTCCCTAAAAAAAGGATAAAAAAGCAGAATCAAAGCCACATTTTCCTAAAAAAACTATATACAAACAAGAAAAAACAAGTTTAATCTGAAAACGCAACAACCTCCGAACAGAACGATACCCAACATGCATAGCTACTGTCAAGGGAAGAGTTGCCAAACACCCCAAAGTAAAGCATGTGCGTAACAGTGATTTTACTTGAAAATTTCAGCTCTGCAGACAAAGTGCGTACCTTGCGATTTTTCAACCAAAACAACCCTTGACATTTGGAATATCCCCCATAAACCATATATTCCCTGAAAGTACACACGTTAAGCTTTCTAAGGGTACCCAACTTGTTCTAGTGGGCTCACCTTTCTGGAATTATTACCTCAAAGAATTCTTTGGTTGCGCAGGGTTTCCCTAAAAAATTTATAAAAAAGCTGAATAAAAAACACCTTTTCCTAAAATATAAATATGCAAACCAGAAAAAACAAGCTAAGTCTGAAAGCGCAAGGTCCCCCGAACAGAACAATACCCAACATGCAGAGGTACTATTAACCCTTTTAATTGCCAGCCTACTTGAGATTTTGTCACCCTCTGTTGACAGGCCATTTTTCCCCATTTTGCGTCATGTTTTGCGTCATGTTTTGCGTCATGTTTTGCGCCATGTTTTGCGTCATGTTTTGCGCCATGTTTTGCGCCATTTTTGCTGGAACTTTCAGGAAAATGATATATATTTTTTTTTGCAGCAGAGTTTAGGCTTTAACATGAAATGTCTTGTTTGTAAATTTTTTATTTTTTTTTTACAATATTAAGTAAAAAAAATAAATAAATAAATACATTTTTTAGAAAATTGACTCCTTTATTTTAAATAAAAAATGTATTTTATTAAGGAAAATCATATTGCATGTGAAAGCCCCATTTCTACCGATTAGAACGGTACCACATATTTATCGGTAGCCCCCTGTTCCTGCCCAGGAGACCCCTCTAACTGAAACAAGTATTTTATAACATTCACAAAAAAAATACAAATACCATCCACACTACAAAGGGTTAAATCGAGAAAAAAAATGACATAGGGTCCCCCCTCCCAGGGGGGGACATAGCCTATGTGGGCCCGGGCTCTTCTGCCCCCCCCTGGCCTTTGGGGAGGCAGGTAATGGGGGTGCCAGGGGTTAATGGCAAGCCACCCGCTAGCGCAGGTGGCTTGCCATCCCCCCAGCCTTGTGAACTGGTATAGGGGTCATGGACCCCTTACCAGTTCACAAGGGGTTAAAAGTAAATAATCACACAGACACAAGCAGAGAAAAAAATATTTTATTAATTTTTATTTTTTTTTTACACTGTACTCACCTCCCATCCATCCTGGAGCACTCTGTCCCTCGGCGATCACTGGCTTCTGCTCACTTGCTAGAAGCCTTTTATAGCTGCTGGATGACAGAACACAAAGGGTTAATCAAAAAAAAAAATGACATAGGGTCCCCCCTCCCGGGGGGGCGGACCCCATTTTTTTTTTATTTTTAAGGGTTAAAAACCCTTAAAAATCAAAAAAAAAATTGACGTGGGGTCCCCCTTACCCACAGTAACCAGCCCGGGACCAGCTATGGGGGCTTGTAGGCACAGAGTGGGGGGGCAGCTTTTGTGGCCCCCCCACCCTGCAGCCTACGAGCCCACATAGCTTATGTGGGCCCGGGCTCTTCTGCCCCCCCCTGGCCTTTGGGGAGGCAGGTAATGGGGGTGCCAGGGGTTAATGGCAAGCCACCCGCTAGCGCAGGTGACTTGCCAGACCCCTGAGCCCTGTGAACTGGTATAAGGGGTCACATGGACCCCTTACCAGTTCACAAAGGGTTAATAGTATAAATAAAAACACACACACAGGTTTTCAAATATGTTTATTTAAAAAAAAAAAACATTTTACCTTTACTCACCTCCGATCTTCAGATGCATTGTCCCGCGGCGATCTGATGCAGGTGACAGCTGGGCAGAGAAGGGGGGAGGCAGGCGATCGGAGGATCGCCTACCTCCCTCCTTCTCCGCCCAGCCATCACCGGCATCTGAGAGGAGAACTGCCGGGTGCCCCGATGACACCCGGCGGTGACGTCATTAGCCCCGCCCCCGAAGGGGCGGGGCTAAAATCCAAGATGGCGGCCGCCATCGGAAGGTGCGACGGAGGGAGGGCTGTTATGCCCCCCTCCAGAAGACAGAAGACCCGGGGGGGTAATCGGAGCCCCCCCCATGAAGAGGAGAGGCGGCGGGAGTCGGCGGGAGCGGAGGTGAGTAACTGTCATTTTTTTTTTTTTTTTTTTTTTTAACAGGCAATCCCGGCGGCTGCTGAAAGGGGGGGGGGCACCCTATTCCGGGCCCTCCCCTGCAGCCGGAGAAGCCCCGATCGGCGATCGGAGCCCCGCTGGCTGAAGAGGAGACCCGGCTGGACAAAACAAGGGGTCAGGTAAGTGACTTTTTTTAAAACTTTTTTTTGTGGGATTGGGGAATGCCAGGCACGTAAAATTTACGTGGCTGGCACTTAAGTGACGGAGAGGCAACCACGTAAATTTTACGTGGCTGGCATTTAAAGGGTTAAGACATGTTAAATCTGAACAAGGAGGTCCCCTGAACAGAACAATATCCAACATGCATAGGTCCTGTCAAGGGGAGAGTTGCCAAACACCCCAAAGTAAAGCATGTGCATAACGGTAATTTTACTTGAAAATTTCAGCTCTGCAGACAAAGTGCGCACCTTGCGCTTTTTCAACCAAAACAACCCTTTACATTTGGAATATCCCCCATAAATCCTATATTCCCTGAAAAAGTACACATCTTAAGATTTCTAAGAGTATCCAGCTTGTTGCAGGGGGCTCATCTTTATGGAAATAATTCCTGGAAGAATTCTTAGGTGCACATGGTTTCCCTAAAAATAAAAAAAAATAAAAAAAAAATGTATAAAATAGCAGAATAAACATGTTTTTCTAACATATCAATATGCAAATAAGAAAAAATAAGCTAAAGTTCCCCTGAACAGAACAATACCCCACATGCATAGCTATTTTTAACCCTTTTAATTGCCCGCCTACTTGAAGTTTTGTCACCATCTGACATCTTATTTTTCACCATTTTGTTCCATGTTTAACTGATTTTTGCAGGAATTTCTGGGAAAATTATATATATATATATATATATATATATATATATATATATATATATATTAATAATTTTTTTTTTTTGCAGCAGACTTTAGGCTTTAACATGAAATGTCTTGTTTGAAATTTTTCTACTTTTTTTTTTTTTTATATTTTTGTGTAAAAACAAACAAAAATGGTTGAAAGTTGTCTCCTTTATTTAAATTTTTTTTTGTTTTTTTTTTTTTTATTAAAGAAAGCCATATTTCGTGTGATAGCCCCATTTCTCCCGATTACAACGGTACCACATATGTATTGGTACCCCCCCATTCTTGCCCAGGAACCCCCCCCCCCAAACTGAAAAGAACACCATTACATTTGCAAATAAAACTAACTAAAACTACTATCCACACTATAAAGGGTTAAAAAAATGGCAGTCCCTTTCTCAGGGGCCAGCTTTGTCGGAGTTGGAGAGGCAACCACATAAAATTCATGTGCATGGCACTTAAAGGGTTAAACTTATGTCTAGAGAAACTCTAGAGAAACTCTGCTATATCAGTTTTTCTAGATATAAGATTAAGAAGAAACAGCTTAGTAAACAGATTTTTTTACTTTCATCTCTAAGAAAAAAAGCCGGTGGTCCATAGCAAATGTCTTACATGGGATTTGCCCTTGATCTTGAAGGGTCTTAATAAATCTCCATTTGAACCCCTATCAGAGGCATCAGACAAAATTATCTTGTTGATAATGGTCTTCCTGCTAGCTATTACCTTGGCTAGGAGGGTTAGTGACATTCAGGCCTTATCGATTAGAGAACCCTTTTGTTCTCCCAGACAGGGCTATTTTAAGGCCAGATCCCGTGCATCTCCCTAGAATAGCCTCTACCTTCCACAGATCTCAGGTCATTGTCATTCCCTCTTTCTCTAATAACTCTGAAGAGGGAGAAGGCCACAAGCTAGAATGTACAGAATTCTGGTTTGTTACCTAGAACACACTTGACTGGCGCAAGTCCGATAGACTTTTCATATATTTAGTGGGAATAATGTATAGCTGCCTCTAAAGCCACCATCGCCAGATGGATCAGACAGGCTATTTCCCTGCCCTACAGTTGCATGAATGCTGCTCCTCCATACATATCTGCACATTCCATGAAAGAAATCTGCAAGGCAGCTACCTGGTCCTTACTCCACACCTTCCTCAAGCATACTGGTTGGACCTTTTTATCAGATAAGTAACAATATTTTGGTAGAAGAGCTCTACATATGGTATCCCACCCTTTAACTATTTTTCTTGTTTATCCTCTTGGTGGTCATCCTGAAGGACGAAGGGAGAAAAATCCCCTTAGACTTACTGGTAACAATTTTTTTTTCCCAGAGCTACCCCTCCCGTAGTGGTCCTCCGGTTTATTGGCTTCTTGTTAAATACTGAGGAATGGGAGGAAGGGTGGGGCTTTTAATCTTGTCCCAGTTTCCTCTACAGGGGGAGGAGCCTCTCTCAGTGGCCGTCCTGAAGGACTGCATTTTTTTGTCCAGCGGTGTTTGGGCTTCAACATAAAAATGCCTTTTTTTCAGTGTTTTCTCAAGATTTTTGGGTGAAAAATGTAGAAAACATTTTGTTTATATCTATTTTTTTACGTTTTATAGCTTTAAGTTTTTTTTTTTTTAAGAAAATCCTATTGCATTCCACATTTCCTCCCAATTACAACTGTACCACACATTTATCGGTTCCTGCCTAGGAGACTCCCCAAACTGAAAAGAGCACTTTGAGATTTTCAAAATAAAAAACTGCTATGTGCGCTATCGAGGATTAAACCATAAAAGAAAGTCGTGGGTTCCCCACAAAACCAGAAAAACCAGCCCAGGCATCAGCTAGGAGGGGTGATAGAAGACATATTGGCAATGGGCTCTTCTGCACCCCCTAGCCTTTGGGGATGCAGGTAGTTTGAATTTGTATGGGGGTCTCAAGATCCTTTTTAATTTGTTTTTACTCCTTGCCTCCCATCGCCAGGTGCTGTGCCACACCGTCTGATCGCTGCAACCTGAAGCGAGCAGCAGAACCTGAGGATCAGTGTCTGCTCTTTCTGGCTTCCGATGCTCAATCAGGGCTTTGTTGCCCACCCCCCTGCAGGGAAGGGACCTTTTAGAGAAGTAAGCAGACGTCCGCACACTCGCTGGTATGAAAGCATTCTCCCTGAGGTGGGAAGCAGTCAGTGTCTGGCACTCAGGGCAGGGAATCTGTTCTCTGCCCTGCTGCACACCTGGGACTGGTGATCGGAGGATGAAAGGGAGCTTTTTGGCCTTCTTTTTTTTTTGCTATAAATGCAAGGGGGGGGGGGGGGGTCACGCCAGGCTCATAGAATTAGCCGCGTAGCCTTTGGTGTTTGAAGGGTTAAATTGGCTGTAATTGTAATTCTTTTCATTTAGTGTGAGTAATATTTTTACAAATTTATAGAGAACACTTTGTTTACCTCCCAGTTTCCTAAAAGGTATTCACAATGCTAAAGCGCCCTTCAACATTCAGTGGTCATGTGCTGACCAACCATCCAGTAGACTTGGATGACACCACTTAGACCTAGAAGCCAATCATTCAACCAGGCACTGGGTGGTTCCTCAGACACTGCCATTTCGTGACAAAGGGCAGCTTTGTTTCTCTGGGCCCTCTCCCGTTCTGAATTTGCCTCTCCCCTTTGCTGCACATCTGCCCAGAAGATATTGACAGGCCCCTTTTACTTAACCGCTGTTCATCAACAAAGGCTGGAGATCAGCAGAGATCATGAGGGGACCATTACGTCTCAAAACACTCATGATAGCCAGGGAGGGGCACATTCAGATGGAGCAACCTGCAACCCTACGGTCACAGCATTGCTTCCTTACCACTAGGCTATGAATGCCTCTTTCGGCTTCCTACCACCAGAAAGGAGCACATTCAGGTGAAGCCAAGGGAACACTGTGCCAGGCAGTTGAAAGAGACAGAGATGGTAGTAAAACCTGCATCGACGATGCTGCTGACCGCACATGGTTGCCAGGTCATGATGTGGCATGGGCAGGGGACGTAGGTGGCGACAAGGACACCCCAGCATGGTGGCAGCGTGCCACCAACCGAGCTCCAAAACATGGAAGGGGTACACAGTCTGCTAGTCAGTAGACCAACTTGCGGTAATGCAATGGCAGTGAACCTGCACCCTGTGGGAGCAACAGCATACAAACCAGCGCATGTTGCTTGTGGAAAAATAGTTACTCCCAAGTGTGACCATTTTTCCAAGAGCCGTCTGACAGGTTCGAGGAGGTGTGCAGGCTCGGACTGGCCCTCAGGGTTACCAGGGAATCCTTGTGGCGGGCTCCAGGACTCAGGGGCCCCTTCATCACCGAAATCTGAGCTATGTGTAGCTTATTTGGGGCATCTTAAGTTCACAGTCAGCACCGGAAGGCATAATATTTCTGTGCATGAACATCAGGAGGTTCATACAAAGAATATATGTCGATTGTATGTATGCATGCGCACAGGAATTTTTGCTCCGCATTTTACCCATCCACGACACACAATCAGTGTGTGTGCGCACTTTCCCGATGCAATGAGCTGCCCTAGCAAAGGCACCCGAGGAACAGTTAGGGGTTAGGTCAGGTACCTTGCTCAAGAGCATGTCTGTCATATCCTGGCCGGGAATTCAACCTGCAACCCTCTTGTCACGGGATTACCACTAGATCACAACCCATGGGGAGAGAGGCTCCACCCCCTGGGGGGAAACACAAACAGAACAGAGGTTGAAAGAAGAGGATCTAAGCATTGAGGATATGGGGGGGGGGGGGGGCTCTTCATGATCCTATGGATTGCAGGATTGAAGGCATCCTAGAAAAGGGCTTGGAATGCAGCCTCCTTTACCTTTAGATCAACTTTGGCAACTGATGTCATTAGGAGCATGGAAATATGGCTCAAAAACCTAAAGGGTTATCTGGAGGATAACACTCCTAAGGAGAGTATTCTAGATATTTTACCTACCCTTTTTAGAGCATTTTCCATCCTAGCTAGCGCTTCAGAAGATGCTATTAGAGCCACGGCCAAATCTATGGCCTTATTAGCTTGCGCTGAAAACATGGCCAGGTGATTTGGTTTATAAGGCCAAGTTGTGTGGCATCCCTTTTCAGGGTAATCTCCTGTTTGGGGAAGACCTAGACACCATTTTAACTCGTTCCAGTGAATCGGGTAAAAAATTCCCAAGTAAAAAGGGTCACTGTTGGAGGCAGGGCGGCCCTAAGACAGTTCCAGGGTAGACAAAACGAGCAAAAGATATTGTTGGACACAGACCAGACACCCAGAGGGCCCCAAGTCTCAGTCCTGACAGAGACTACCTGGTGGGGGGAGGGCTAAACAGGTTTGGCCTGGCGAGCAAATTCCCAGAATAATTTTGTGCTACAAACACTGGAAAGGGGATACGGTTTAGAATTTTCATCCATCCATCCCTCAATCTTTTCTGGTGACCAGATTATCCAGAGACCCCAGAAAGAGGGAAGCCTTTCCATTATTTATACAAGAATTGCTTCACAAAAATGTGATAGAAGCAGTTCCACCCTTACGCAGTAGGGTGGTGATTCTATTCTCATGTTTTTCTGGTACAAAAGCCATTAGGAAAATATCAGATTTTGTATCTGATGAAATTGTTTAACTACTTCAGATTCAGGAAGTTCAGAAAGGAATCGATATACTCAGTAAGGAACATGCTCATAGAGCAGGCCCTCATTGTCTGTCTAGAACTGCAGGATGCTTGCCTTCACATTCCAATCCTTGCACTACATCACAAGTTTGAGGTTTGCAATTCAAACAGACCAAAAACTCTCTCATTACCAGTACAGGCCATTCAGCCTGTCCTCAGCCCCAAGAATTTGTACTAAGATATAAGCTGAACCAGTGGCGCACCTCAGACAGGAAGGAGTTAAAATTATTCCATACCTGGACGATCTTCTCCTAAAGTCAGAAGTGGCACTGCTAAGACTTTGAAAGGGCACTTTTTCTGAAATCTCTAGGCTGGGTTGTCAACTTAGAAAAATCAAATCTAGTGCCTAGTCATTTTTGCAGATTCCTCGGGTACGATATAGACAGTATCCTTCAGAGGATTCTGCTTCCACAGGAGAAGAGGATCATAATAATGACTCTAAAATGTGTGTTTTTTTTTTTTCTCAGGTTTCTCTCAGAGAAATCTCGTTGGGACAGGTGCCCAAACTCACTGGATCAGGTAATCCTAATGAAGGAAAACAATACACCATCAATAGTGTTAAAAGGACTACTAGAACCTCCATTTGAATCTTTGGAGGGAGTACCAGAAGAATGGTGGTTTTTCCTTCTCATTGGCAACAGTGCGAGTTACGCTTGTTCAAGTCCTACCATCGTGATGGTTATCGTTAAAAGGGCATGAGGGGGCCTGTGGTCTCACTCCCAAGATTGGGGGGGTGGGTGGGCAGTAGCAGTATCTGGGCTAGCTATTTAGGCCTCTGAAGAACCGCTTCATGCAAACGCCCGCTTAGCAAAGCTGCCGGCATCATACTAACGCTACCATCCAGCAGCACCTAAACCATCATGTCGCATATCTCGAATCCCACCTGTCCAGTGACAGCATGAGCCCTGTGCCAGATATCCAGTTTCCCTACACAAAATGAGTTATGCCAAGTTATGTCCATGCAGTCATGCCAAGCCAGCAATTTGGCATCCGCGATGGTATTTAGTGCTGCGGGGGCTATTGTGACACCACAGAACTTTTGTTATTCCTCGGCATTTTGTGCAGTGAGACAATCACAAGCAAGAAGTGTATGTGCCTGGAGTGAAAGGTTGCCTAAATTACGGCGCCAGGGAGCAGCTGGGGAGGTTAGGTGCCTGGCTACCCTCTGGTCACATGCTCACTTCCTTATCTCGACTGCCCCTTTCATGCCATAATGGGGAGATCCTGACATTCATAAAGATGAAACAGGAATGAAGAACATCAGATTCCTCCACTCCCGAGCATTGATCCCCAAGGATGGGAGCTCCCTGACCACTTTTCCTTCCTTTCCACTGTCTCACAGGCCTTAGGGGCTCCAAGATACTGTTGCTGTTACCCTCCTTCACTGGCTGTCGTAGGTCCTATTGGCTCAGGGAAAAAAAGGTGAAAGAACGGAGTGGTGTTCATACTAAAAGAACACTTACAAACGGCTAATGACACCCCCAACTAAAAATCATGGTTAAACGGTGTTTGTGTTTTCAATGAGTCTGTTTAATGTAATGGACATTAAAGCTGGTCATACATGTAGCACTTATACATATGGGGCTAATTCACACTGCAGAAGCAGAGGTAGGTCTAAATGTACATAACCAATCATATGGTTAACAAGGTTTTGTGCATCTTGTCAGATAAACCAAAGCATGTCTGCTGTTGGAGCTGCAACGGTCTTTGTTGCTTCTCCACATGTCGTAGCATAGGACCTGGAACATCCTGTCACAGGCCTTATGACATAAGCTATGAAGGTGAACGAAGCTTTTATCATCCCTAGTTCAGCAGTGATTACCTCTGTTTCTCTTGACTGATAAAAACAAGTAAATACACTGCTGTGTTAAATATCCAGGCATTATGCTTAATTTCTGGGACTAGATAGCAACTGTACAAAGAGCAAAGTTCACTGGACACCACAGATGCTTCCTGTCTCAGTCCTCCATCCTGACCTATAGTAATGTGTTGCCCTACACCTATAGGTCACCTTTAAGTATACTTCCATGCACAGCTTCCATCCACAGTACAGCAGTAAGAAATGTAAAATATTTGGGTTTTAAATAAGTCTAAAAGGTTTAATGTATTACAATTATAAATATAAAAATGTAATACAATTGAAGAAAAATAGCCTTACATCGAAGCAGTGGTCATATGATCCAAGAAGGTGACTTTTGTGGTGCCCTGGATTGGTTTCACACAATGGGTACCCAAATTTCGATGCCCCAGGAGGAGAAATGCCAGGGGCCAGCCCTAGAGCCTTGGTCTCAGGAAGCAGCAATAGTGTGTGTTTGGAAGGCACTTTGACATCTGCAGTGGTTTGGCTTGTGGGAGGCTAAGAGCAGATTGGAAAACGCCACCTCGTCTGTGACCCTTGCTTCCTCTGCTTCCTGTGACGTTGTAAAAAAGAATCTGGATCATGCTGAACTGAATTTATCCCAAACTTCGGTTCTAATTATTCGGTTTGCTCATCTTTGTCCCCTGTGTACGCTTGAATGAAACGTTTTCTAGCTTGACTTGCATGTTCTTTTTAATGAAACAAAATATTTATACAATGATTGAACGCAGTTACCCAAAGCCCCCACCTAGATGGGGATCACAAATCTAATAGTGGAATGTAATAATGCCCTATTGAAGGAGAGGAAACAATTGTCACTGTACACAATATAGTAAATCAATTCTTATTTAACTTGGAAGTTTTGTTTTGTAGAGAAATTCTATTTCAAACGTGGGGCGTACAGCCGAATAACATACTCCCAATTGCAGGTCGCCCGATACATTAATCTTCTAAATTTAACCGCATTAGAAGTTTAATCCATTCTGCGCTCTGCTAAGGTGTTATTGAACACAAGGAAATATTGCGAATTGCTGGCAGAGAAATATCACATATTAAATTCTTTACAGGTCGAAGAAGAAAATAAAGATCGAGGATGATAAAGAGGAGCCGAGAAAGGAGAAGAAAAGCAAGAAACTGGATGAAAAGGTTTGAGATGCTTAGAACTTTTTTTTCCCCTCCGACAGCGCAGTAATCCTTTTCTTATTTCCGATTATTAAAGTTGACCTAGCTTTAGAAATTCAGCTTTGCATTTGGGAATGGAAGACCATGAGTAAAAGGGGGGGGGGGGGGGACACTATCAACACTATGTGAAGCTTCCTAAAGAGCAACTATAATATCAAGGCAGAACCCTATCCTCTACCTACCTAAAGAGCAGTCTTATCAGTGAGAAGTTGGGCTGCAAGATGGCTTATGGCCCTCACATGCCTGGCAGGGTCCTGTGTGCAAGGGGGAGGGCACAATGGGTACTTTGCAAAACAAATGAATCCAAATATTTCAAGGTCCTCTTGATTGATGGCAGTGTCCATACAGCACAACTTCAGCAATACTTTCTGTAGCATGCCAAGCAGAACTTTCCAACACAAAGAGCTCATAGTGTGCAGTCTAAAATGGCTGCACTTTCATTATTGGGGCATCTAGGTCTTGGTTTCCTTCTAAAGCCCACAAGGTTCCACCAATGCCAGTATACTGATGGACTAAATCCTGATTTCAGGGGGTGGGACTCTCTGAATTACCTGAGTGACAACTGGACTTGAGTGAATGACCAGTACAGTCACGGATTGGTTGAGAGACCTGGCAGTCTGTTTTTTCTCTCCAGGACCCAAGGTTACCTAGAGACAGGACTTCCACTTTAACGGACGACCAACGTATGGACACTTTAGCTCACTAGTAGATCACCCTGTCAGCCCTTCTGTCCATAAAAGAACCCCCAAACTTAAATAGCTCTTTATTAAGCCAAGTAGCCCCTCAATCTATAGGGACGCTCCCTCCAAGTCAAGTATGCTCTTGTCCTAAAAACTCCACTGGCCCCAATCGGTAGACCTCTTTAAAGCCCTACTGCAGCCATTTTTTGTATATTGTAGGGACAGGATAAAACTATTGCTTTCCTCGTGAACCCATTATTGGGATTTGGTCTTTGTTGGCAGAGACCAAAGCAGAAGTTTATCAGACAGAAATGGTGGTTGTCACTGGCACAGGAACCTATTTTGTGCTGGTTGCCACCTTTTCTGCCCATCGATACTCATGTATTTTCTATTAAAGTATATGCCCCCTTTATTAAAAGGATGTATTTTCTGTTAAAGTATATACCCCCTTTATTAAAAGGATATAATATTTGCCACACATTAATCAAACGTTTGTTAGAATAATATTTTACTATTGCATATACAAATAATTATATAACCTCAACAACTATCCACTTGATACAAATAGCTGAGACATCCAGTGCTATATTCCAAGAAACAATATTCCCTCAAATGCCTTGCACATACAATCTATTGTGTGAGAAATGAGCCTATACATAGTAATAGATATAAACTGAAAACAGGTTTGATTAGCACTGTATACAATCTTAACTAATCCAGTATGTTCCCAAAGTTTCCCCAGAAAACCTCATTGTATAAGTTAAAACTAGAGAGAAAAAGTAGAGAGAATGTATAAGAAGTTATAAAAAGTTACAGTAGGTTACAAGCAGAGATCCAAGTAGAGAGAAAGTTACAATAGGTTAGGTAGGGAGGCATTGCCATGCCATACAGATGTTTTTAGGGAGCCCCCGGTCAAGCAATCCACTGACCAGAGTACCCAGGAACAGGGGCGTAGCTAGAAAGGGAGCAGGGGGGCACTTGCTCTGGGTGTAGTAGGTCAGGAGGCGCCAAAGGGGGGTCTGAGAATAGGTGGGAGGGCCCATTTGGAAACTTTGCCCTGGGTGGCAGAAAGCCTAGCTGCTACTCTGCCCAGGAGCATCTTATACATGTGACCCTGGCCACTTGGGACTGACTAGCCAGCCTACACAAATGTTAGCGAAGCCAACATGCCCCAAACAGGTTATGAGCTAAAAAGCAATATTCTTTTACAAAGATTTTATTAAGTTTTACAGATGTCATACATTACAATTGACAATTGCGTAAGAACTGGATGGAAGTGCATATAAAGTTTAACATACTCAATAAGATAGGATATGCTTAATAAAGGTTACAGACTAGTAAAAGTAGCTTAGGAGACATCCGCTTGCTCGTAGATGTTGACTATGCTGTAACTTTATGAAAAATACACTGTGGTATCCAATAAAAATTCCCTTGTCATACTAACTCAGTTAATGATAACTGATCATGAGGAGCTTGTGGACGAAACATTCACTTGTCCAGCACTTGGTCAATCTGTACTATCACATATCATTACTATCTCTATGTAATCTCTAAAGGTACGAAAAGAGACAAAGACAGGGGAGGAAAGGCAGACGGGATAAGAGAGAGGGGGATGAAAAAGGGAGGGGGAGGAGGGGTTCTTGCAAGGTGTGGGCATATACTTTCTACATAGCAGGGCATGCTAGACAGGATGTATCGGATCTGTTTGGTTTCGAGATAACCCTATAAAGTCTATCCAGGGGGACCAAGTCTCAAGGTATTTGTCGTAAGCGTCATTCTTTATGGCTGTCATTTTTTCATTACTCATGGTGTCCAAAATTTTGTTCTGTATTTCCGGCCAAGGAATGTTCGGGGACCTCCAGTTCCTAGCAATAGTGGTTTTGACTGCAGCAAAGATATACTGGGCTAATTTCCATTCAGATTTGTTCAGGATACTAGGTTTATGCAACAGAAGAGCTTCCCAAATATCCCCTTTAATGGTGGTGTGTAAGAGATCAGACAATAATTGGTAGGTTTTATCCCAGATAGCTTTGGCTATGGGGCAGTACCACCAGGTATGTGCCATTGTCCCTAATTCTTGACACCCTCTAAAACATTGTGGCGGAGTAGAAGCAGAGAAGCTGTGGATTCGGACTGGGGTGTAGTACCATCGGAATAATACTTTATATGCATTTTCCAGTACCACTGTGTTACTGGAGGCATTTTTCGTTTGATCCCAGATTCTCTGCCAGCCATCACCGTCCCAGGATATGCCCAGCTCCTTTTCCCAAGCCTTCATATAATTGTTTAAAGGTGGGCGGCTGAGCCACCAACACATCATATAAGTAGGAGATCAGGCCGCTCTTAAAATGATCCCTGATACACCTGGTTTCGAAATCCGTGCACAGATATGGAGGGGGAGCCCTTTTCAATAGTGTTTTGATGAAATGCTGAAGCTGCAGAAACCGAAATGTTTCCGCTGGAGGCCTATTTTCCTCCGGCCCAAAGTCTTGAGGACTCCTCATCCCTCTCGGAGCACAGAAGCTGTCTACTGAGACATAGTTATTTTGGGTCCACCACTTGAAGTTGGCGGAATGCGAGACGCCCGGGGGGGAACAGCGGGCTCCCAAGAATAGGAGAAGCTGGTAAGTAAGGGGAGGTGAAGTCACTGCTGACTCTGTCCCAGATGGATAAGGAGAATGACAGGATTGGAGGGAGTGTCTTTGGTCTCAGCTCCCTAGGGGTCCATAATAATGCTGCTGGGGAAATTGGGGCGCAGCTCACAATATCATTCAACACCCAAAGAGGTTTATACCTTGGTGCGTGTAGCAAGACTAATGGAGCTATCTGGGCTGCTATGTAATATTTATGGATTGATGGAAAAGACAGGCCTCCTTTTTACAAAACAGGGTTGATTTGTTCACCCTTGGTTTATTCTTATTCCAGATGAACGCCAAAAACTTCTGCTGCAATAGATCAAGGGTGGGTCTGGGGACTGGGATGGGTAGGACCCTGAAAAAATATAAAATTTTGGGCAATATAGTCATCTTAAGGGCTGCTATGCGGCCTAGCCACGACAGCCTGATAAACTGCCAGGCCTGAAACAAAGTATCTAGCGATTTTAAAGCTCCCGGGTAGTTTGCCTTATACAAATCTCCGCTGTTAGCTGTTAGCTTAATCCCCAGATATGGCAGCCTCTGAGTCCATTGCCACGAAAAGTTCTGTGTGACCATCTGCTTGGTGTGGCTAGTAAGCGAGACATCCAGTGCCATGGACTTGGACTTATTGAGGCCAGAAATTTGACTGAACCCGTCAAAGACCTTAAAAGCATTTGGAGCTGAGACATGTGGGGACGACATCAGCAGCATCATATCGTCAGCGAAGAGGGATATCTTATGTTCTTGGGAGCCAAAAGGGATACCTTTAATTGAGGGATTTTGTCTGATTTTCTGCGCTAGTGGTTCTAGGGCCAGTACAAATAGGATGGGAGACAGAGGGCAACCTTGCCTGGTGCCCCGCTGGATAGGGAAATTAGATGACATGAAGCCTGAGTATCTAACGTGGGCAGTCGGCTTGGAATACAAGGCAGAGATCCAGGATAAAAACCCAGTTCCAAAACCCCATTTATCAAGGGTAAATTGGAGATATTGCCAGGAGATGGAGTCGAAGGCCTTCTCCACGTCCAGGGAAAGGAGCATGGCCTCAATACCCTGAGATATGACTCTATGCAGGAGCTGCATTATCCTTCTAACTCAAT
This sequence comes from Gastrophryne carolinensis, assembly GCA_027917425.1. Taxonomy (NCBI): domain Eukaryota; kingdom Metazoa; phylum Chordata; class Amphibia; order Anura; family Microhylidae; genus Gastrophryne; species Gastrophryne carolinensis. Next base: position 198,981,991 of record CM051241.1, read on the forward strand.
CACCTGCCTTCCTTCTGGGGATGAATCCCACCTGATCTTTATGAATGATGTCTCCTAAGAATCTATTTATTCGGCTTGCCAAGATTTTGGTGAGGAGCTTTAAATCAATATTCAAGAGCGAGATAGGTCTATAGTTTTCCCATAAATTGCTGATCTTTCCCAGTCTTTGGGATCATTACGATCGAGGCTTTTAACATTTCAGAGTCCATGGGGTTTCCATCTTTTATGAAGTTAAATAGCTTAGCTAGTCTCGGGGCAACCACAGGGGCTAGCTTCTTATAGAAAAAGCAATATTCTATAAAGGGATATAATTCTTTTAACATACAACTTAAAAGTGCACCTATACTCAGTGGGAGGTTTGTCACCTTCTATCCCCAGCCCAGTGCCTCAAAATGGCCTGTTTTTTTTTTTTTTTTTTTTTTTTTTTAACTAAAGTTTTTTTGCCTAATATTTATAACACATGCTGGATGCAGTCGGCCATATTGCTCACTGGCCGATCAGCCCCATCCCCAGTGATAATGGGTTCAGTCGCAGTGCCCACAGCTCCACAATGGGGAGCACCTCAACCTAACTGGCATTAGGGCTGATTCAACACCATGAATACACATAAAAAAAGACTGAGATCCCTATCAATATTAAGTGTGCACTGCCGCTGTCAACCTCTATGCGGCGTCTCACTAACCAAAATTACATGGAAGCTTCAACACAAAAACAAGGTTACATATGAGACCGGCGCTTACTATTCACACACCAATAGCCAGGAAACAACAATTTATTTTGATTGCAACAGCCCGTGTACACACATATATGGTAATCCTCCTATACGCAGTAAAACACATACATAGTGAGATAAAATAACGGGGGCCCTCCATACAAACATACACGCCACGCACACAAGCACATCCACACCCCACTGCTGATTGCACTCCTGTATCTGACCAAAGTCTAAAGGGACTCAGTGCACATGTGCAACAATTGCTTGCGTGTTTGACTCGGACATCCATTTCACGTAGAGTGATGCAACAGACCCCTGCGTGTACATCTCCGTATTACACAGTCCCGGCAAAAAGTATATATAGCGTAGCCCATATGCTCCACTTCTTGGTCAGCACTTAGCCATGCCTGCAGAGACGTTAACACAGCTTATTGTCACGTAATAATACTGCTGCGCCCAGACTTGACTCTATGTGAGCTGAAACCGTCAGGGCAATATTGCCTGCACTGCTGGCGACACCGCGCTCAGTGAAAGTGAATTCAAAGGGAGCCAGTACTTAACTTGAGACGAATCCCGCCGCTATACAGGGCCGCTGCTTAGCTTGAAACAAATCCCGCCGCTGTACCACTGGAGGCAGGCTCCACGTGTGTTGCGCAACCCCCCCGGAAACTGGTCGGCCAGGACAGGGGCTAGTTGTGGAGTGACATGCACGTGGCCGGCCGTCCGCCGACGCGCGTTTCGCTCCGCCCACCGGAGCTTTGTCAGGGTGGTGGGCGGCCCCTCCACTTCCTTCTTTTCAATGTCTAGTGCCTCCCCTCCTAGAACTCTTCCCCCAATCAGCGTGTCGTTTGAAACACATCACAAACGCCATTGGGCAGAGGGTGGGGAGGCTAAAGCAGCATCGCCAATTACAAGACATCACATATTTACCGAGTGAAATTCTTAGTATATATGTAACGAGCGGTACCCCCGCAATTGAGTCCAGCAGCCACATTATTAGTACATATATGTAGGCATCCTCCACGTACCACAGGCGTAAGTCAGGGCTAGTCTTTGCTTATAGTAAGGGCCATTATTTTCTGTGTGGTGCAAGTGTGTTTTGCACACATAAGTTCTCACCATTCAAAGCACTATGCTTTACATGCTTTGCATACTTACACTCTTACATTATTGCCTAAATCATAATATGTACAAATAAGTCAATGAATTACTCTATATACAGCGTCAAGCAAACCCCCAAGTCATAAATTTTAGACCTTTCAGGCATAATACTGTAATAATACTGTCATAAGACGCTCTTGTTTATACAGTCATAACCTTCCTAACGGAAATATTACCTAATGCCTCTGTATTGATGTCTGCCTGTATTCCTGATTAGGAATTCAGGAGATGCAACGCAAAGCACATCTCAGCTACTCAGGGTACTGCGGTCACATCTAGATGTAATTCTGAAACTCCTTATGCAGTCTAATCTATCATTGTAAGGGGCGTGGGCTCCTGTATACTATAGATCTCAACTGGCAGACTTGGGTCCAAATGCGGACCTCTGTGCCAGATTTCCGGAAACCCCTGCCCTGACATCCCTGCACTTTACTTCTGTGTTACCGTGCTCAGTGCTGCCTCCTTTACTTGATCGGTGATGTAGTGCTTAGTCTCCCTGCCAGTGTCATGACTCCCTGGCACCTATCATTGCAATATGAAGTACTGCATAGGCGGGAAGTGGCATTGCAAGGGACACACAAACTTCCCTTCTCAGTCTTTGCCTCATCCAATCTTTCCCCCCAGCTCAGCCCTATCCTTCCCTGTCTTGCCATCACTGCCCCATCCATTCCCGTCCCCTCAGCTCTGACCCATCTAGCTCAGTCTCTCTGCCCCATCCATTCCTGTCCTCCCAGTTTTGCCCATGCAATCCCTGTCTTCCCAGCTTTGCCAATCCATTACTTTCTTCTAGCTCTGGCCATCTATCCTCCACCCCCCAGCTCTTACAGCTTCTCTTCCATTCATCCCTCTTCCCCGAGCTCAATCTCTCCATCCTTCTTACTAGATCAGTAACAATTTGCAGTGTGCCACGGGCCAGAACTGTAGGTTCTGTGGAGCCAAGAAAAAATGCAGTTTTTTCCCAGTGCCCAATAGGATTCTTGAGGGATGGGGGGAGAGGCAAGCAGCCTTTTTGAGTTTTGCATATGTGGAATCTATAATCCCCCCCCACCCCCAGTGTGCTGATTTCTAACTATCCATCCCCCGCCTGGACCTTCACCTCTAACCGGATGTCTGTAAATGTACCTTTATATAAGAGGTCAGGTTACATATGCACACCTTGATAAAGCAGCTAAAGGACTAGGTATAATCAGAGAACGGGGTTCGAAATATAGCTAGCTGTGTCTGCTTAGTAGCACAGCTTGTCAAATACATGCAAACAAAGGGGTCTGCTATATCTAATGAACACCCAACTACAACGTGATGCAAAGAAGTGACACGTTTTAATGTGATAAATGTAATTAATCGATATTTACAATGAGATGTTTACATAAAGAATACAGAAATATAATGGATATAGATTCTCCAGGGTTGTGTCACCGAAGGAGTAAGGGGGTAACCCAAATCAGTCATACACAGTGCATACAGGCTAGCAGTGTGTAATACAGAGGTGGACACAATCCATGGTACAAAAACAAGCACTAATGCATACATGTAAGTCAAATGACAGAAACAAGAGACATTAAAGTGGACCAACACCCAGGATTTTGACTATCCTGGGTCTTGGTCCATCTCGGTGGGGCACCCCCGATCGGGGTGCCCCGCTATGTGAAACCCCCCCCGATCACCCGCAAAACTCACCTCTCCCCGCTCCCACGTGGCCGCGCCGTCCAATCAGCGCGGACGGACAAGATTTGTGACAGCAGCGGACAAGCGGCTCCGCCGTCGCCTCCCGTGCGTCACTCTTGACGTGCCCGCGCCGGCCATTCACAGACGGCCGGCGCGGGCGCGCACGCCTAGAGGGGCGCGAAGGAGGCGACAAGGTAAGGGGATTTGGGGTGTTTGGGGGGGGTTTCACCCCGCGGGACATCCCGATCTCGGATGTCCCGCGGGGAGGGAGGTGATCGGCCCGGGAATCTTATAGATTCCCGGGCCGATCACAGGAGGGTGATGGTCCACTTTAATGGTAAGGTTAGACAGCAGTATACCTCTGTTGGATGACAACCTAAACCCTCAACGTTTCGGTTGAGTAAACCTTCCATCAGGAGGGAGAAGCCCTGGAGAATCTATATCCATTACATTTATATTTCTGTATTCTTTATGTAAACATATCTCATTGTAAATATCGATTAATTACATTTATCACATTTATTAAAACTTGTCACTTCTTTGCATCATGTTGTAGTTGGGTGTTCATTAGATATAGCAGACCCCTTTGTTTGCATGTAAATATACCTTTACCATAAGAGGTTGTGTACCCCTGCTATATATACTATACTGTTGGCAGGAACCAGCAGGCTGTAAGACCATATTAGGCAAAATGATGTCAAAGCTAGCCTGAAATAGATTTAGAAATATAGCCTATAGAATTTCAAGCATACAAATCTATCCTTTAAAACAGCCATCATCCAAACCAGCTGATCCAGAGCTGAGCAAAGCTTAGCCATAATAAGCGCTCCTATCTTGGCAACATTAGGGTTTGAGTTTGGCTTTAAGGAAAATAATCGCATCATTGTGTACTGGTAAACATTCCTGTGTATTGGGTAAAATTGCTTGGATAAATGGCATATAGAAAGCCATTGTGTAAAACACAGCAAATTGTAAACTGCTGCAACTTAATGAAACTGAACAATAGGGAAACTCCAGTGATTTGGGTTCTATTGTTTGGTTCTGTCATGTGGAACAAAAAGCATCGAGAACAAGAATAAAAATTAATGCTTTATAGTACATTGCCAGTGTATTAACAGCACTTGAGATTTTTTTTTTTAACCTCCTAACTCGCAGAGCCGACAGCCTCGCACCTTTCCGCATAACGGCAGGCCACTTGCCATCATAAAGGCGTTAATTTTTTGCAATCTGCCCTGAGGAATATAAGTGTCTGCCTGTTTACACCTAATACCCAGTGGTCATACCGAATGAGTTTTAAAAAGCTTTTTCACCCCATCCTAATTGACCTTCATTCCATATCGGATCCCGGTGGATATGAGAGCGTTTCAGTAATGCAATATTGTTTCACCTTCTTAAACGTCACACTTCAGAGGTCAGTGTGCGTGTATTTAATGGCTGCAATATTTTTGTTAGACATTCTGACATGCCTAGATGCTGCCTGTGGTCAACGAACAGGGACACCGATAACATGAATAATAAAAACCGACAAACTGTTTATACAACTTAATGGAAAGAAGAATTCCGAATTCCACTAGGAAATTCTTTACAGGCCTTTCTGGTAATGGATTTCAATATAAACTCATCGAGATGGAACATTTTAAAGCTTGTTGAATTTGTGGCTTTACATTATTTCAAATATAAAATGCGGCAGAAGCAGGGCCGAGTGTCTAAATAGGCCACATACAGAAGGGCAAAGCCTAGAGTAATGGTTGGGTGGCAGGTGTAGCACGCATGTACCTGGTCAGTGGTGGTGTGGCAAAGAGGGGTGGTGTTTGGACTCGGGGTTACAAGGTATGGTTCTGAGGTGGTGTAGGCTGTTACAGTAGGCAGGGGACGGACTGGGGCTAAAAAACGGCCCGGGACTTTTTGGGGCACACCAGCCCTGCTGTACTGTTACTGGCCCAGTATAGTATCCTAATGTCACATTATATATAAACCTTATTTTTCGTTCCACAGCACGCACCCATGGTTTAGAGGATAAAATAAAGAAAGTATTCTGAACCAAATGGTGTGATAAAATCCCCCCATTAGTCAGTGAGCAGCATCCCTCATTACAACCATTAAGTAGCATCCCTCAGTGCAGGCAGTGGGGGGCATTCCTCAGTACGGGCATCCCTCAGGGCGGGCAGTGGGGGCATCCCTCAGGGCGGGCAGTGGGGGCATCCCTCAGGGCGGGCAGTGGGGGCATCTCTCATTTCACTCCCTCCCCCCTATGCTGGACAATATTAAAGCAGCATACTGGCATGGTAACCGGTTCATGCCTGCCGCTGCTGTTACCCCCTCCCTCCCCCCCAGCTGTACAGACCACACGGTGGGTGGCATCTGCCGTTCGCTGCCCTTCGCTGCTGTTCCCCCGGCCGCTGCAGCCGCCGCTCCCACACACAGCGCTCACGCTTACCGGCACTTCCTGGTCGGTGGGCGGGCCCCAGATGGCCGGTGTCCAATGAAAACAATGGACGCCGCCCATAGACGCCCACTGCGTAACAACCAGGAAGTGCCGGTAAGCGTGTGTGTGTGAGAGAGAGCGTCGGGTGGGAGAACAGCAGTGAGGGTCCGTGAATGGCAGATGCCGCCCACCATCCCGCATCTGTCATTCGCGGCCTTTGCTAGTGCCGGCCTACCGGGATTTTTCCCAGTATGCCCTATGGCCAGCCCGCCCCTGACAGTAGAGGACCATAATTACTTAATTCACATGCACCATTTAAAGGCAGTAGGTTACAACAGGTACAGGTTGTCTTTATGGTAATGATGCACTTTCTGCAGGTCACAGCTGGACCTCATCCCACTGATTTCCCAGGTATTGATGTCAACCCATGCTCTTAGGTATTCCACTGATCGTCCAGTTCCCAGATTCACTAATTAAATCTCTCTGGGAGGGAGTCTCGCTCTCCAGACTTAGTTCATCCTCAGATCCTCAAACTAGAAGACAGACTCATTGCTAGGTTATTCCTTGAATTACTCTGATAGAACCTAACCCAGTTACACCTTTGACTCCGCCAGGTCACATGTTGCATACGTTCGGCCAGAGCATGTGCAAGGGTCTCAAACTCATTTCCACCAAACTCAAGTCCTACAGTCTTATTCCTACCATGGCCATCTAGTGTCCTAACCGCTGTTTATTTAAACCTTATTTAATGTAACAACCCAGACAATGGCAATAGGGCAGCAAAGAGCTCACCCAAAGCTTGACCTATATGCCTCTACTTTCCTCTCCTAACCTACTCTCCTCTTTTCCTTTCTTTTTAATGCTTTAAATGTGGTCTCATAGCTGCCCCTGTCCTGCGGTGCTCCCAGAATGAACAAGTGGGTAAGCCACTGTGTCTGTGTTACTGGGAGCGAGCGCCAGAAGATGGGGATGGCCATGCATCCACTTTTGTGTGTGAAGGAATGGAATAGCAAGGAGGGCTAAACAATACAGCCTTGCTACGATGTCTACAGCACACTGCAGGGAATGGAGCAGAGGCATATGGTCCCTGCTGCTTTTATTGTCTTTGCCTGGACTTCCCCTTTTTTGCTACACACCCGACTCCTCCCTGTGCCCCGAGTGTACTGTTTTGGTGTTACTCAGGATTAAATGGCAGCCACCCCGACAGAGTGTACTGACCCACTCTTAAACAAAATCTATCATCTGAGGATGGTACATTCAGTTGGATTAGGGATCTCTGTATTATTGGTTGAGCTCCCAAATCCGCTTTCCAAAACAGAGTCCTAAAATTAAAATTTATGGATTAAATGGATTCTAGTTCATGAAATCTCTGTTCTCCAACCACTAATGCTAACTGAAAAATAACATCTGCAATAGGTAGAGAACATGGCTAGAATTTCAAATGCTGACTCGCTAACTGAAACTTTACACGTGTCTGTGCATATTTCACTTAAATAATGATTTTGCCATTCAGACTAGTTACAGCTCATGGTCCCTTTCTACTGTTAAATACAAAAACACCCATCTTCAGCATGCCACATGTATCTTTATTTGCTGATTTGCTGTTATTGCTTACAACCTGCTTACAACATGCCAAATTTCTGCAATTAGGATGTATGAATATTTTGTAGGCTAGGTTTACCACTAGACTCCCATAACCTTTTTTTTCCACATAGGAAATGCCTTGGCTTAGACATAACCGGATTATCAGAATAATCTACACACAATGGATTACCAGCATAAACCCCAAGAAGGAGCCCACCAACCAAGGAGGCCGCACAAACCAAGAATTAAAAGGAAATAATTATCTTTAATTGTACCAATCCACAATAATACAATAACAAAGACCTATACTAGACAAACATGGGGACTAATTAAAAAACAGATATGACAAGGCCCAAGAGAAAGCTGACCCAAAGCTGCTCTATTAAAGAATATATGTGTATTGCACTATGCCCAAATAAATATGTAGCAGCTATATCACAGCATGATTATATAATTAATAAGTATATGATCAAGTGAAAATATATAAAGAATTGATGAAAAAACACAAATATGATTTCTCAAAAAAAAATTATAAAAATAGGGCAATAAACCTACGTGACTTAATGCTAACTGCCAATATTTGGCCAAAGTGCAAAGAGTGCTTAATCTAAAAACTGTGCAAACAATGCAATGTGCCAATAAACAAATTAATACTGTGCCAGCAAGTGTGAGATAAAGATACAGTGCAATGATGAGACCAAGCTACAATGAATGCTAATGACAATAGGGCATAGTTAAAAAAAAGTTTATATCACCATAATCGCTGAGAGTCCAGGATCAGCATGTACAGGGCTATGGTAACATCGACGCGTTGCGTGGGCGTGACCCCGCCCACTTCCTCAGGATGTGAATTTCCCCGGGTATATGAAGGGCCGGGAGGAGCCTGTTTTTGCATGTCTGCAGTGCACAGCACCATCTGGCGGAGGATAACCCAAGTGTAAGTATTATATCTGGAGCAGGACGTACTGTATACGTATAATACCAATTCTACAGGTGAGTATTTCACAGAATTGTATTTTTGCATAAATTGTCAAATTCATTTGGATGGCAAACCGTATTGCACAACCAATTGCTTTAACTTATTGCTACAGACGGAGCAGTACAGGAGTGAAAGTCCACTGTTTGAATGACGCTCCCCTAACACTGAGGCAGGGTTGGGGGTTAGAAGGAAAAAAGGAACCTTACTGTGCTTGGATACCACGCAGTTATTGGTGCTTCTTCGGTAGCCATACCGACAGTGCACAGATCGACATCCCTTGAATGACCGGGTGGGGCCACACGCAGAGTGGGGGAAGCTGCACTGTGCTTCCTGTCCCAAGATGGTGAGGACCTGAAGCGCTGGGAAACACTGGATATTGGGCGAGGTGAGCTTTTTTTTTTTTTTATTTTTTTTTTTTTTGTAACGCTGTCCAGTCTTCATGTTGGTGGAAGAGAGGTAGGGCACTTTAACTTGCCTGAAACACATTGCTGATGTATACAAAAACAAAAGATTACATTCCAACATGTTTAAACACCAGAAAATTGTAGCTCACGGTCAATGTTCAGTAATGCTTTGCTCTAATTTTCAGTGTGAAGATTGTAATCGTGATCACATGATCAGCTGAATAAAAATTGGTGAATGCATAATCGCGTTTAGTTCACAAAGCAAATTCAAAAGTAGCAAACACTACGACTTCCCATTCTAATCTTGTAAGGGAAACTCATACTAAGTTACTGTTGACTTACCTGGTTATGAGGCTAGATTAAAACAGACCAACAACTTTAACCAATTAACATGGGTTAAAGGGGACCAAAACCCACTGAGCTTGTGAAATGCAATTAACCAAAGTCCCTGCTGATACTTCAGTCTTAGGGTGTGGAACTATAAATGGGTATTTTCACTTTTTGAATCATCCTGCGTTTTTTTTTTTATACTGCCGCCTCGAAGATAGCAGGCAATCAGTCATTGCATAGGTGTGGCAATGACCTCATTGCCACACACAACCGTGACAATGAGTGGAGGAGGCGCAGTGTTACAGCTGAAACAGGCGAGTGAAGTAGGAGCAGTGAAAATTGGCAACAGGTCCTCTTTATATGTGGAGCAATTCAGTGGATGCTAGTTAAAAATGTAGGTTTTGGTCCGCTTGCTACGTATGCTTTCCGAATGCTCTAAAATAGATCTTCAGCAAATAATGCTTCTGTCTATCCAGAATTTGAATGTAGATTTAAGCTTATCTGGTGTTTTTTTGTAGAGAAAAGTAAAGAAGGAACCCAAAGAAGAAAAAGTAGATAAACCCAAAAAGAAAACCAAAGAAGAAAGGGATGCAGCTATTGCTCTGAAGATTAAGAAAAAGGAAGAGGAAGAGGCAGCTCGCTGGCGGTGGTAAGGATCAGTTTTAGGAATCAGTTTCTTAGAACGTCAGTCTGTATAAGGGCAGACTGCATATGGCACAGATTGAATGAAGCCCTGTGCAATGGTCTGCCCCCCCCCCCCCGCCAAGCCCAAGTAGACATCTTCCTGCCCAGAGCGCATATATATACATATTTTTTTTCTGTGGTGCTTACTTCCCAGCAATTTGGGGGGGGGGGGGGGGGGGCATAGAAGCCCCATCTTCAATCAGGGACCCTCTAATATTGGGGGTTTAATATAACATTATGGCCCCAGGCAACATATAAGCCTCTCCTGAGCCTATATATGATGGTTGCCATGGTACCCGATCATCACATAGGTTATAGCTATATGTGATGACAGGGTCTCATGCATGCTGCATGATCCAAATGTGACTGCCATGGGGCCCAGTCATCGCAGTATAGTTTAGAGGCCCACACACTATATGCTGTATAGTCTGCTCTCCCCATAACCCTTATATTGGCCATGGTTGCCACGAGGACCAGACATCACATTACAGGTTATTTCATTAATTGATGAGGAGAGATTTGTATTAGAATTTTGTAATTCCTGTATGAATATAGGATTAAAGTGGACCTTAACTGTGGATTACACTCCCCTCCACATCCTAGGGTTTGAATCGCTTCAGCGGGAAGTACCCTCTGGCGCATGTGCTGACCCACTGCATGCCCTGTATCAGACATCCTTGAATGGATGCAGATACGCTGTGCAGGAAATGGACAGAAAAGCACTGGTTCTCAGCCTGCGGTACGTGTACCCCAGGGGGTATGCAGGGATGTTTGGGGTGCACTAACAGGGATCTGATGGATTGATTATAATCAGTAAAACATTTTATTCTTGGTGTGCCACACACCCCACTTCACTTCTTAAATATTCATCACTTCATGGGTTAATCCACCGCAGGTGACGTAGTGCAGAGAGGAAGTCTTGTAACGAGCCCCCTTCCGGCCTATATATACCTGGTACCTCCCTTCAATCACCAGTATTTTTTCTCTCTGCTTGCTGACAAGTCAGAAGTTGGAAGTCTCCTGCTTACAGGTAGGCCGGGGTATTCTTACCTAGCCACCCCCCTTTTGGTCTATTTCTGCCCGGTTTGAGTTTGTATACCTTATGGTGAAATAGGAAGCCTCCCAGCCTTGGCTGCTCACCGGGCAAATGGTAGATGGCACTTTAAGTGCCTAGGAGCTTATCTCCTACCGCTCGACCTCATGCGTGGGGCAATGCGGCGAACCGGCATGGTGATCCGGAAATGGGATGCCCCTGTCCCGAGGGTCCCCGTAGCCCCTTTCTCTCCCGTTGGGGGGGTGGTGAGGGTGTGCTTTAGTATGTGTTTCACTGTATCACTGCATGTTAACATATATGTCATGTTTATACATTCACTGTAGCATGTGTATATTTTGGGTCTGCTTTAGGGCAGCTTGCGCTGGGTATGGGCTGGCCACCTCTCTGGCAGTTGGTTGCTTGTGGCCCCCTCTCCCCTCTCCTCGCCTGGCATTCATTGAGCTTTGTCAGCACATGCGGTTTTTACCCTCCCCCCTCCCCTGCCTGGACGCGCGTGCTGTGATCAGCTGTAAAGTGTTCCAGCTGATCAGCGTAGGGGGGGGGGGGGCGGGCCCGCTGACCGCACTTTGTCTTCTGCCGGCTCATGGCTGCAGTCTTATCGGCTGATTGCGGTACAGGTAAGCGGCCCCTCCCGTTGGGGCCGTTAAATGGGAGATATTGTTTAATACAGTGAGAAATCACTATTATCAAGGGGGCGTCATTTAAGGGCACTTGGTGCCATACTTATGTTATACACATGTGAAGGATCTGATGGTTGTTTTCTTGCCTTGCAGATCCTGGGATCCCTGCTTATGCTAGCCCTCCGGCTCTATGTGCCTGGCTAATTATTGGGATTGATTTGAATGTTTATATACATAGACTATATATAAGTATATATATATATATAGTTTCTATTAAAGGGGACCTAAACTTAAAAAAAAATAAAAAAAAAAAAAAAAAAAAAATTTTATATAAATCCTCCCTTCCGGGACATTACTAAAATAAAGGGGGCATCCCGGGTCGGCTTATGCCTTAAAAGTCCCATTATTGCGAATACCATAAATCACCATATGGAGGCTTCCGTAGATTCCGGAAACGGTTCTGCTGTTCCGTTTGGGGGGTGCGTAGGTTGTGGGGTTCCACTCCCAGCTGATATCTTTATTTGCATCCCTTGTGCAAAACAGACTATTGCGCGCCAGTCCGTTGCTTCGGCTGCGGTGCCATCGCATCCTTCATCATCTCCTACCTCTCCATCCCTATTCCGGACCCCGCATGACACTGTCAAAAGTGGGGATTCGCATTCCGAGGCAGCAGCACAGCCCTGCCCCCGGAAAATGATGCCCGTTAAAGCAGCGTTTAAAACCGCTACAAAACGAAGGCACCTGACTCCGGTACCTTCGGCTCCACAGGACCAGTTTTGTGAACCTGTGGAATGGTCCGATGGATCCCCTGACGAGGATGAACTCGGCGATTGGTCAGAGGGGGTTGTTTTTGACACCCCCTCCATTCTGGCTCAAATGTTTAATATTTTGAGTTTAGATACGCCTGAGGCGGCCGCCCCGCCAAAGGGTCAGTTATTTAAAGAGCCTCAGCCGAGTTTGGTTTTTCCCAGACAGCACCACTTTGAGAGGGTGGTTCTTAAGGAATGGGAACATCCCACACGGTTATCTGGAATTCCTTCCAGTTGGGAAAAGCGTTATCCTTTTCCACCAGAATTGGTGAGGCTGTGGTCTGTCCCTCCGGACGTCGATACCCCTGTACTAGGACTCTCCAGCTCGGCTATGGTACAATCTGCTGAGACCACTGTCCCCAAAGATGGGGAAGATCGCAGGATTGACCCAATACGCTCGACATGGTTTTATCTATTCCGGGTCAGCATTGCGCCCGGTATGTGCTTCAGCCCTTCTTCTATTGGCAATTAAGTCCCTAATTCAGGGGCTATTTGAGGATCTTGATCCCGCTTGCAAACAGTTCACTGCACTTAAGCAGTGTGAATCTTTTGTGGCTTATGTCCTGGCCGCTCAGGACGATGCGCTGACTATGAGTAGCAAGGCGGCAGCTATGCTGGTGGCTATTCGCAGGTCAGTATGGCTGCGTCAGTGGTCAGCAGACACGGCTTCCAAAAAGGTACTCGCAGCCCTCCCCTTTTTGGGGTTGCGTCTGTTTGGGGAGAAAATTGATTCAGTCGCAAAAGATGGTAAGATGCCACAACGCAAAAGGCCTCGTGGTCCCTTCAGGGGGACAAGTTCCGGTAGGCCTTCCTTTCAAAGGTTCGGAGCGGGAAAAGGTACGTCCTTTCCCGCTACCAGTGGTGCAGGTTGGACTCGGGGGAGGGGCCGTGGCCGGCCCACTCAGTCCTGGGGCAACAAGCCCAAACCTGCTGATAAGCTCACTCAGCAATGAGGGGCTGCCCTCACCCGTGCGGGTGGGGGGACTATTGCGACACTTCTGCCATTGGAACCATGTGGTTCTAGGCAGATGGATCCAGGAGGTAGTGTCGACAGGTCACAACCTGGAATTCGAGTATCACCCTCCCTCGCGGTCCATTCAGGGGTCGGTTCATCCCGGCCTGAACTCTCATCAAGACGCTGTGTGTCTTTCTTTTGCCCAAATTCGCACAAGAACACTTCAGCTATTTCTGCTAGCGTGTTGGGTCCAGCAACCTCTGTTGTTGGATCAGTCCTTCCAATTGTCCTCTCGTGTACGGCAGTTCCTCCTGTGGTGATTGGTCTCGACCAATCTTGTATAGGGCAGGTCTTTCCTGACCCTCCCTTGGAGAGGTGTCACTACGGACACCGGTCTGTCGGGATGGGACAGATTCTGGAAGGAGCTGCGGCTTCAGGGGCAGTGGAGGCCCCACTTACCCATCAGAGAAATGTCCCTGATCCAGACATGGGCAGTGTTCCATGTTCCCTGTCTCTCGGCGGTTTACATTCCAGAGGTGATGGAACAGGTAGCGGACCGGTTGAGCAAGTGCTCTCCCCGTCTGGAAGAATAAGCTCTCCATCCTCGGGTGGTTCTCTTATTGTGTCTCCAATGGGAGACTCCGGAGGTGGACCTGTGGGCCCCTCATCTCTATCTCAGGCTCCCGAGCTTCGTGTCTCTCTCCCGGGATCCTCTGGCTCTGACAGTGGACGTCAGGTCCTTGAACTGAGGAGCTCTGGGATTTCTATACCTGTTTCCTCCGTGGCCCTTGCTGGGCAGAGTTCTTCAGAAGTTGGCTCTGGAAAGGGTGTACGCCGTTCTTATGGCCCCAAGGTGGCCAAAACGAATAAGGTTCGCAGACATCGTTTGGCTGGCAGTGGACCAGTTCATTCTGCCTCTTCGGCCCGATCTGCTCACTCAGGGTCAATTGTGTTACCTCAATTTACCAGCACTGGGTTTGATGGCCTGGCGGCTGAAACCTCCATCCTGAAGGAGGAGGGTCTTTCTGATTCAGTCATTAAGACTCTGATCAGTGCCCGGAAGAAGTCTTCTTCCGTCACCTACTATAGGACTTGGAAAGCCTATATCACTTGGTGTGAGACAAGATCTTTTCCTTGTAGGGTCCTTTCGGTCCCCAGGATTCTGGAGTTTTTACAATCAGGGCTGGACTCTGGTCTCCAGCTAAGTACATTGAAAGGGCAGGTCTCTGCCTTATCTGTCTTTTTTCAGAAGCGTGTGGCGCTTAAACCTTTAGTTAAAACTTTTTTCCAGGGGGTTACGCATGTGCGGCCTCCCAGGAAACCATTACTCCCTGTTTGGGATTTGAATTTGGTTCTTTCGGCTCTTCAGGCTCCTCCTCTTGAGCCTTTGCAAGATATTGCTTTGTCTACCCTGACTCAGAAGATTGTCTTCTTGGTAGCGATCACTTCTGTCCGGCGTGTCTCAGAATTGGCGGCCTTAACTATCCAGGCGCCCTACTTCGAGAGGCATCAGGATAAAGTGGTCTTTCGGTTCAAGCCAGACTTTCTTCCTAAGGTTGTTTCTGCTTTTCATTTGAACCAAGATATTGTTCTTCCCTCCTTGTGTCCTAATCCTAAGAATGACAAAGAGAGGGTTTTGCATTGTTTGGATGTAGTACGCTGTGTTAAGTACTACTTGATTATCACGTCTCCTTTTCGTAGGACGGATTCCTTTTTTGTTGTGCCCCATGGGCCTAAGAAGGGTTTGGCACCAGCCAAATCTGCCATTAGCAAGTGGATACGTCAGGCCGTTACTGCGGCCTATTCTGCTAAGGGAAGAGTTCCCCCTTTTCGTATTACTGCTCATTCCACTCGCGCTGTTGGGGCGTCTTGGGCTTTTCAGCACCAAGCTTCTGTTGAACAGGTTTGTAAGGCCGCCACCTGGTCTTCTGTTCACACTTTTTCTAAGTTTTACAGAGTTGATGTGCGGGCCTCAGCGGATGCTGTTTTTGGCCGCAAAGTTCTGCAGACTGCAGTCATTTAAGTTATGCTTCACCTGGCCTTGAGATGCCCTTCCCTTGTGGACACTGCTTTTGGATGTCCCATGAAGTGATGAATATTTAAGAAGTGAAGCGGGGTGTGTGGCACACCAAGAATAATACCATTTTGTGAGTACTCACCTGAAAAATGGATATTGTTGGTGTGCCACACACCCCGCTTCACACCCGCCCTTTTCGGTATTACCGAAGCATTTATATGGTGAAGCCCTTTTTTATTTATATCAAAATTGATTTTGGAGGTTACTGGTGGAATACTGGTACCTTGTTTTACTGCTTTTTGAATATACTGGTGATTGAAGGGAGGTACCAGGTATATATAGGCCGGAAGGGGGCTCGTTACAAGACTTCCTCTCTGCACTACGTCACCTGCGGTGGATTAACCCATGAAGTGATGAATATTTAAGAAGTGAAGCGGGGTGTGTGGCACACCAACAATATCCATTTTTCAGGTGAGTACTCACAAAATGGTATTTTTCTCCCATCATCCTTCAGCTCTAGCCACAGAGGCTCCACCCCCTGGGAGGAGACACAAAGCTCCCCCCTTCAGCCTCACCTAAGTTTTGCGTTTCCTCCCTGAGATCTGCGGGGCAGTTAGACTACAGCCAGGAGATGCCTTTAGAAGCCCGCTCAGCCTGGAATCATTAATTTTAAGGTGTAGTTCACTCAAGGTTTACAGGCGGCCAGGGCAGTCCCACATAGTTTTTTTTTTCAAAACATCCTCTGGGCAGCATACACTGAGACTTCCGAGTCCCTCCCCCAGAAAAGGAACCAAAGGGGAACAATTGACCACCAGATTACAATAATAAATGGACTCCACCCTCTAATCTTCTAATCTAAGTTTGTGTTCCTCTGTGAGTAGGAGCCAGACCACTAGCTCCTGAACCAGGAAGTTTTAGGTAAGTATCCGGCACTGTGGGCCTTTTGCAGGAGGTCCATCTCTTAGTCTGGGAGGCTTTTTATTGTCAGGGGCCCGGGATACCCTCAGGATTTTAGGCCAGGATCCCATTCTTTGATCTTGTGACAAAGGGGGGGTCAGTATTTTTTCCCTCTTACTGAGGATGATTTGTGGAAGAAGCCAGGGTTGCCGAACCCAAATATATTTTTATTAAATATGGCACATGGGAAGGACACTCCTATGTCTAAGTTTAAGTCTTATGTCTAAGAGGAGATTGATGCTGCGTTCTCTCTCTCTCCTCTCCCCCGCCCGACACTGCTCTATTCGCCGCTAGTTTACCTCGGTACAGGCGGCTGACCGGAGATCTCCTCAGACGGGCAGTTCCGGTCTTGATGCAGTGCTCTTCCTGGCTCTTGATGTTGCTGCAGACGGGGCGTCCTCTTCTTCCTTCGGTGGCCAGTTTCATCAGCGGCCGCCATTCTTCGATGCTGAAGTACAGCGCGCACAGGAGTTTAACTTATTGGCATTGGGAAGAAGAGGAGGGGGATCGGCTTCTTCCTCGTGGCGGCTGTGACGTCATTCCCACAGACCGCCGGGTTTCCTGCAGGGAAAAGACACGTGCTTGGACCTTAAAGGGGCAGCACATGTGTTTTTATATACAGATACTGGCCTCCTTCTTTACAGAACGGGATAAAAGGGTTAAAATTAAGGGGATTTTGCTCCTGCCCTATTTAGGTGGGTTCAGGAGACTAATCCTCTGGTGCCTCAAACCAGGATGGCGGACCAGATGGATGATATTTGTATTGTGGATCTATTACCGGATCAGATGGGAAATGCCTCCACGGATTTGTTTTATGGGGACCTAAATCAATCGGTTAATCTGTCGGCTGCCGATTCTGGGAAGAAGAGGCCCAGCTCTGCCCCGGTTTTTTAGTCAAAGACCCCGGACAAATCTATGCAAAATGTGTCTAAATCTTATTGGGGATCTAAATCACAGAAGAGCAGGAGATGTCCCATATGTGAGAATAAGCTGTCGGATTCTTATAAGAAGCCCCTATGTCAGGCTTGCACGGAAAAGGTGGCGAATAAAGAGCACGAGTCAAGCTTAATAGAAATGATGAAAGATCTAAAGAAGCAAATCTCATCCTCTCTCGTGGGCCATAAGCTCCCTGGGGGGTTAAGTAACCAGGTTAGCTCTTCTCAATCAGCCACAGGACCCTTTGATACCTCCCCGATGTTTGGGCCCACGGGAGGATCCGCTTATTTTTCCACTCAGGAGTCAGACATGCCAGATGAGGACTCAGAAGAGGGGGTAGTGTCTTCCCTAGGGGAAGAGGAAGATCAGGCCTCTGTCTCAGGGACTTCTTCTCAGGGGAGGTATTTGTTTCCCCCTGGGGACTTACCTTTCCTTTTACATATGATCTATTTATCTATGGGTATAGAGGAAAAAGAGTCGGGACCCAAATCTAAACATGATGGGTTTTATCATGATTTGGCCCCAAATTCGTCATGGTCATTCCCTTTTCATAATTCTCTCAGGGATATGATTTTAGATAAATGGAAAGATCCATCTAGAAAGGTTTTTCTTCCAATCCATTCCAGGCCGTCCTTATTAAATACGATTGGGTAACTCCTGCCCGAGGGGCGTGACTGCAAGACAAAAGCGTGGCTCCACCTCCCGGCCTATATCCTTCCGGCTGACTTCCTAGATTCCAGTTTCATTCTTGCAGTTGGGATGACTGCATGGCTCTCTAGACTCCTCTTCCATTTACTTTTTTTTTTTTTTCTCAGATTATACCTTTGAAGCGGGGGCAAGACCCTGTCTGTCTTCCTAGGTCCCTTATGCTGCTCTGATCTGGATTGACCCATTATGCCTCCTCAGTTTTCGGCTTGGCGAAGTTCCGTAAAACTGTATCCGGATCAGGATGGTAAGGTAAGTGCAAGGAAAGCGTCCATTGTGCGCTTTGTAGTGCTTTGGCACTCTGGCTGAAGGGTTTCATTGAAAAGTATAAGCAGCCACAGGTTTTTATCTGGTGAGCCTGATTGGGGGTGACCAAGGGAATGATTTTATTGCTCTTTCCCATGTGTTTCTTTGTTCTCTGGTTGAAAAATTCAAAATTTGCGCGCCTTTTTAGGGGGCAGTTCCGAGTATCGGGCGCAGAGCGCTTCGCCCATCCGCCTCTGTGGAAAGATTTTCAGCTTGGCGAAGTTCTGAGTACCGTGCGCAGAGAGCTTTCTCCGTCCGCCTCTGTGGAAAGATTTTCGGCTTGGCGAAGTTCCGAGTACCGTGCGCAGAGCGCTTCGTCCGTCTGCCTCTGTGGAAAGATTTTCGGCTTGGCGAAGTACCAGGTACCGGGAGCAGAGCGCTTCGTCCGTCCGCCTCTGTGGAAAGATTTTCGGCTTGGCGAAGTTCCGAGTACCGGGCGCCGAGCGCTTCGTCCGCCTTTGTGGAAAGATTTTCAGCTTGGCGAAGTTCCGAGTACCGGGCGCAGAGCGCTTCGTCCGCCTCTGTGGAAAGATTTTCAGCTTGGTGAAGTTCCGAGTACCGGGCACAGAGCGCTGCAGATGTGTGTGACCGAGCCCTCTGTTTTTAACCAAGTTAAGAGACAGATTGTAGGTTGGTCAGCAAGCTAACCGGTTTGAGTGCTGTGGCTCCTTTAAGACTTTTGTATCCTAACTGCCCTGCTAACGTGCACCTCCCAGGTTAGTTATAAAATGGTCTGAGTGGCTGCCACCCCTCCTTTTGTTTATCAGATTTACCCCATATCCAGTTGCATGCAGTGGCACTGGATGAGGATAGCATGGTGCGCAGGGATTATGCTACGGTTGTAGTGGATAGGGAGACAGTTGTCTCCTCCCTGAAGGGGCTCTGACCCCTATCGCCGGTGATTTCTGAGAAACCCCTTGGCAGTTTTCATGCGGACCGTGATGTGAATCGTACCAGTTACAAAGGTTTTTTGAAAAAAAAAAGCGAAAAAAGAAATCCTGAGTATATTGAAAAGGGTATTGTGGCTGCCATAGGCTCCTTCGGAGTCTGTAAACTGTCGGCAGCCCTCAAGTGGTCCTAAACCTAGAGTCATCATGGAGTATTGACTACTAAAAAGGTTTTAAAGAAAATAATTTTTCCTCCAATTTGAAGTGGATATTGTGGCTGCCATAGTCTCCTTCTGAGTCTTTAAACTCTGTCGGCAGCCCTCAAGTGGTCCTAAACCTATAGTGTCATAATGGAGTATTGGCTACTAAAAATATTTTAAAAGAAAAGATGTTTTCCTCTGAGTGGAAGAGGATGTTGTCTGCCATAGTCTCCCAGGAAGTTATCTGTTGGAGAGTCCTCTACACATGGGGTGTCCGGTTAAGGAGAAGTTGGATGGATGGTTGATTTCCTCCATTTCTGGAGGATTTTGCGGAGCATATGCATTATTATAATCTGATCAATAGGGAATGGCAGAAGTCCGGTTGTCTTCGGGCCATGCCTAAAGTACTAGATACTATGTATCTCTTTCCTCCAGATCAGATTGAATTATGGTCTTACCCTCCTGTGGTGAATGCTCTGGTGCCAGGTCTCTTTAAGATTTTCGTTTTGCCATCCTCTGATAGGGCTTCTCCAAAGTATCCAGCGGATAAATGCGTGGATCAGGTGGCATTTATCAGTACAGTGGAAGATCATCACCACAGATGCCAGTCTATTGGGTTGGGGGAGTGTCATGGAGTCACAAACGATTCAGTGACAATGGAGTCTGAAGGAGAGCAGACTCTCCATAAATTTCCTGGAACTGAGAGTGATTCTATTGTATTTCAGACATTGGACATACCATCTGAAGGGGCATCCCGTCCGGATTCAAACAGACAATTGGACGTCGGTGGTATATATCCGCCTCCATGAGGGCACCAGAAGCTGTAAAGTCCTGATGGAGTGAGCAGGGTTTTTACTTTGGGCCGAGAATGTATTTTGGTGATACACATACCAGGAGTGGACAATTTGCAGGCCGTTCATCTCAGCAGAACGGTCCTGCATCAGAGGGAATGGTCTCTTAGCCAGAGGATTTTTTAATCCCTATGCATATGCTGGGGGATCCCAGACGTAGTTCTTGCATCAGGGCACATTCGGAAGATGCGAAGTTTGTCCCGGTCCAGGGATCCTCTAACAATAGCAACAGATGTCCTGACTCTTTAGTGATCAGCATTCAAGCTTCTTTATGCATTTCCCTCCGATTTCCCTCCTGGGTCGTGTACTAAAAAAGTT
Organism: Gastrophryne carolinensis; assembly: GCA_027917425.1. Classification (NCBI taxonomy): domain Eukaryota; kingdom Metazoa; phylum Chordata; class Amphibia; order Anura; family Microhylidae; genus Gastrophryne; species Gastrophryne carolinensis. The sequence continues at coordinate 199,002,553 of CM051241.1, forward strand.
TAGCTCACAAAGTCCCAACCATTCTGGTGACTCCTCTGTGGCCAAGAAGAAGCTGGTTCTCAGACATAGTAAGGATGTCAGAGGGCAACTTTTGGAGGCGACGATCCAGATCTCACACAAGGGCCTCTAAGGCATCCCAATTCACAGTTCTGGCTTGGACTGCCTGGCTATTGAATCCTTTATCTTGGCAGAAAGGTTTTTTTTTTTCTACCAGAGTTATCCAGACTGATTCAGGCCAGGAAGAAATCTTTACCAAATGATCTATTATTGAGTGTTGCAAGCAATTATCAGTGAATCCAGGGGTTCGCTTTTAGTACTGTTCTGTTTTACAGAATATATCATTTTTTTGCAGAGGTCTTGATGAAGGTCTTCAATTGAGGACAAATATATCTTTCACAAACCCATAGCTGAGAATGTTTTTATCAGAACTTGTTTTAAAAGTAGTCGCTCAGGTGCGGCCTCCTCATAATCCACTTCTGCTGGCTTTTGGACCTGAACTTGTTTTCAGGGTCCTCCTTTTTTGAACCATGGTAGATGCGTCATTAAGTCTAAGGGTTCTTATGGTTATCCCTTAGTGGCAATAACCTCAGCAGGCGGTTTTCTGAATTAGCAGCTTATCAGTAAGCCTTGTTATTTGAGTGTTTTAGGATTTTCTTCCTAAAGGTATCTTTTAATTTAATGAAGAGATGGTTTTTGCCTTCCTTATGTCCTGCTCCAGTGTCTAATAAGGAAGGGGTGTTCTTCACTGTTGGATGTGGTGAGGGCACTAAGGTATTATCTCACTACTACATAATCTTTCCATAGTTTGGACTTATGTGGACCTGAGGGTCCACGGAAAGGTCTTCCAGCTAAGTCTGCCATCAGTCGATGGATTGGACAGACAGTGGTAAGAGTCTATTCTTCCAAGGGGAAAGAGCCCCTTGTTTTGGGTCCCAGCTCTTTCCACTAGGGCCATTGGTGCTTCCTGGGCTTTTCAGCATCAGGCCTCGGTGGAACAGGTTTGTAAAGCTGCCACCTGGTCTTCGGTTCATACATTTACTAAATTTTACAAGGTAAGTGTTAGGGCCCCAGTTGACGCTGTATTTGGTCGAAAAGTTCTTTAGACGGTAGTGAAAGGAACTACCTGCTGTTCCGCGTTGGGGATCCCGCCCATATTTGGAACTGCTTTTGGATGTCCCAATCGTATTGAATAAGGACGGCCTGGAATGGATTGGAAGAAAAAACACAATTCTGTGATACTCACCTGTAGAATTAGTTTTTCTGTTAATCCATTCAGGCCGTCCGACCCGCCTCTTTTGGGGGAATATAGGGAGTTACGATCTATCCTTGATACCCTTTTTATGGTGGTCTTCTTTTTTTTATAATAATATTTTGCATTGAAAAGAATGCTAGGTTGATATATCCATGTCTTGGATGCCTAGTCTTGTGGATATAATATAAAAAAATAAAAAAAAAATGGTACATATTTATAATCAGAGAGAGGAGTCTTTTATGTTGTCTCCAGCCCTTTTGTCTCCAAAGAGATATAGGTATGCCTCCCGGGCAGCTGGTTATACTGCTTTTTAATTAACTGGAATCTAGGAAGTCAACCGGAAGAATATAGGCCGGGCGGCGGAGCCACGCTTTTGTCTTGCAGTCACGCCCCTTCGGGCAGGAGTTACCCAATCATATTGAATAAGGACGGCCTGCAATGGATTAACAGATAAACCAATTCTACAGGTGAGTATCACAGAATTGTGTTTCAGGTCCCCAGGTCTGAAAAGGAGATATCCTTTTGCAGAAGAGGATTTGGATTTTTGGGAAAAATGTCCCAATTTAGATGCTCCTTTTGCTAAAGTTTCTAAAAGGGCTGATTTAGCTTTTGAGGTACTTAGTGATCCCTTAGATAAGAAGATGGATTCTTTGTTTAAGGGAGCCTGGCAAACGGAATAAAATTCTTTAAGACCTATTCTGGCTTCCACATGTGGTGTTTGAAATTTGGGATTTTGTATTCAGCAATTGAAAGATTGTTAGAACGGACTAGTATGGAGAAGATACTTAAAGCCTTGTCTTTCCTATTTTCAGCTACAGCATTTATTACAGATATTATGGCTGAGTCGGTAAGATTTTTGGCGCAAAGTATGGCTGTGACCAGTTCTGTGTGCAGGACTCTGGTTGAGAACCTGGTCTGGGGATATTGGGTCAAAGATGTGACTTTGCGCTATGCCCTTTAAGGGACAGTTCCTTTTTGGATCTGAGTTAGAAAAGGTTTTGGATAGATCGGCAGATTAGAAATAAATGCTTTCCTTCCCGTCCTAAGATTTCAGCAAATATGACGTTTTTTTCCCAGTCCTAAGATTTCAGCTAATATGAAGTTTTTTTTCCAGGACCTCTTTTAGACACTCCTTAACAGGGACACCTCTAAAAGAACCACATGTGCCACCTCCTCTGCTTCAACCTCTGCAGGGAGGGGAAGGTTTAGCGGTTCCACGTTGTTTGGAACCTATCAATCTAAACCCAAGAAACAATGACGCTAGGCTTCGGGTTGGGGTGAGACTAAAGTTTTTTCACAACTCCTGGCGGGACCATTTGGATTGCCCTTTCATTGTCAAGGGGATAAGAGGCGGCTTTCACAGTTTTCTCAATCCCCTCCGTCAAAATTTTTGATCTCTGGGAGTGGCTTGGCCATGAAGGAGTGAGGGAGCATGTTTGTGAGCTCCGCTATGGCCCCGGATTATAAAGTTGATTTTGGCGGCATTTACCCCCTCTATACCCACAATATGGGGAGCAATAGGAAGAGAACGGGGGGCTCCGTTAAGCTCCCTTAGAAGGCCATTAGCAGGTTTTTTTAGCCCTAGAGGCCCGGCGGGGCCCTGACGAGGCTCGAGGAGAGGAGCAGCGTGAGGGGCCGAAATCTGGAGCCAGCTTGGAGGAGCCCCAGGGAGCGGCGAGTGTGCCCCTTACCTCGCGCCCACAGCTGAGTCTGTGTCGAGTGCTGCAGCGGCGTCCAGGCCAGGTGTGGCGGCGTCAAGAGCGGGGTCTGCGGAGGCCCGAGTGCGTGGAGGAAGCGGGGAAGAGCTGCCGAGAGCCGCATCGAGGATCCGAGTCTGCGGTGGAGAGAAGCCGGCGGGAGACACGTCGGAGGTCCGCATCGGCGAGCTGCCCCAAGCCTGCCTTGGCCCCACTGGTAGAATCCGCTGTCTGCAGGGGGCGGGTGCCGAGGGAGCGGTGCGGCACTCAGGGGAAATCTATTGTTCTGCAGACATCCGAAGCTGCAGAGTGCACACACATGCTTCCGTTGCCCAGCAATAAAAACCCCTCTGTACAGTATAAGGAGGGCAGCCTGGGTGAAGCATCCAACACGGGAGAGGGGAATAAAAGGCAGCTCTGCTCCAGTGACACCCCCTGAGAGGGTCTCCCCGGCCCAGTCTCTCATAATGACCCCCACGTGGAGAGACAGCCCTGATCCCTTAGTTCGGGCAGACATCCACCCGATCCCCGAGGGACTTGACCTCCCATGCACGCCTGCTCAAGCATCCCAGGCTGCCATGTTCTTAGAGTGGTCCTCTGGCTCTAGCGTTGATGCTCCTGGCGGCTCGCCCCCAGGCCGGAGGTCCGCAGGCAATGCGGCCGGCCCGGGGCATTCCATATTTGACCAGGCTGATGAGGATCCCTCCGGCTCCCCTTCCGGGATGCCCCCGATCCAGGCACCAGTTAGGCAGCTGTTCCCGCAGCCAACTGTTCCAGCATCCGAGCCATCCTGCAATGCCTCTCGAACCAAAGCTGAGTTTAAAGCGGACCTGGAGGCGGTAGCGACCAGAATTGAGCCGGCTTTGCGTAGGAAAATTGAGGACCTGCAACAAAAATCCTCTGCCTTAGATACTAAAGTCCCGTCACTTGAAGACTCCTGCACAGACCACGAAACGCGCCTATCGACCCTGGAAAGAACTCAAGAGCTGCACCGTCAACAGCTGATTGACCTCCGCCTTCAAACAGATGACCATGAGAACAGGAACAAGCGCAATAACTTGAAGATACGAGGTATCCCTGAGTCTGAGATCGGAAGCATTGCGCCCATTGGCAATAGTTATTTAATCACATGCTGGGAAGGTCTCCAAATGCTGAAATGATCGATAGAATTCATAGAGTGGCGGGTCGTCCGGCCGGAGACCCTCAGGCCCCCAGGGACGTCCTTAGTAGAATCCACTTTTTTACCATCAAAGAGGATATTCTACATCTGGCGTGGGAACATGGAAGGTTTGAGTGGCAGGGCTCGCAAATCACGATTCTACCGGATGTGTCACGCCACACCCTGCAGATGAGGCGCATGCTCCGACCTCTCCTAGACAAGATACGGGAGGTTGGGGCCTTCTAAAAGTGGGGCCATCCATTCCACCTTATAGCACGCAAGGACAACTCCACGCTTGCCCTCAGAAGTAAACCGGATCTTCTGGGGTTGTTCATCTTCCTGGGCGTGGATCCTTTCCCAGTCCCAGATTGGTTGGCGGTAGACCTGCTGCCCCCTCTCCCGCAGTGGGTTCCCCGGAGGCCCCGGCTGGTGGGGGAGCGGAGGGGAGGCACCCCTAGAAGGTTCATGGAGCGCTAGGTCCCCCTCCCCCTCTTTTCTCCCCCCTTTTTGCCCGTTCCAATGACTACCGTTTTTTCTTTTTTACGGTTCCCCCTGCCCCCTCAGACTTCATTGGTCGACCTCCTGCCCCAGAGTGATCTGTTTCACCGTAACTGTATGGTTTAATAATATTGCCTGGGGGTGTACGCGTGGGCCCCTCCCCCGGGCTGTGGCTGGGGGCTGGGCCCCCTCCACGGTCCTGTGTGCACTGCGGTGGTGGCCGGGGGGGGGGCGGTCCGCTTAGCTGGCCTGGCCGGGGGGACGGGGGTGGTTCTGGTTTTATTAACTCTGCGGGAGGGCGGGGGTGCTCTCCGGAGATTGGGAAGTTAATGTGTTGGGGTGACCCGTTTGCGGTAGTGGTTCTGAGGTTACCAGCTGTTACAGCTCTTGCCTATTAGTCTGTTTAAAGAGTGTGAAGGGGGCAATCGGTGGAGTCATAGTGGAAGTCTGATTGCCTTTTGCTTCCTGGGTGGGAGTTTTTACGAACTATCTCTGTTCTTACCTCTCCTCTGGGTGTTAATCTATCTCCTTATTGTTTACACCCTCTTCTTTACCTTTCCTCTTGTTCTTCTTTGGGTTCCCGTTCCTTGGCTCGGATCCCGCCCCTTTGGTGCCTTGGTATCTCTGCGATCGCTAGCGGCCCCCTGTCTGTTGTACCGTACCTTACTTCCACTTCGTAACCCTACACGACCAACTTTCTTGTTAGGATGTTTAACTCGGTCTTGAGCCGTTGTCCCTTCCCAAGGCTGGCCCTAGAGGCGCACATTGCGGTCATCCCAAAGCCCGGCAGAGATGGCACCTTGCCGTGAAGTTACAGGACAATCTCGCTGATTAATGTAGATATGATAATTTATGCTAAGATCATTGCTCTCAGACTTAAGCCGCTGCTTCCCTCACTGGTCAACCTATATCAGGTGGGGTTTGTCTCGAGAAGGGAGGCAAGAGATAACACCATCAAGACAATTTCCCTGATGCATTACGCGCAGTCGTGGGCGGTGGATGCGGAAAAAGCCTTCGACAGGGTGCATTGGGGATTTCTGAGAGCAACACTGGCTCAAGTTGGAATAGGTCCGGTCATGTTGGCCAGAATCATGGCCTTGTACCATGACCCCACCGCAAAGGTAAAGGTCAATGGCTCTGTCGGCCCCTTTAGTATCCGAAATGGAACTCGACAGGGGTGTCCCCTATCTGTGCTGCTCTGTGTTGGTGATGGAGAACCTGCCCAGCGCCCTGAGGGCTAACCCTTCTATTGGGGGGATCTCCTGTGGGGGGAAAGGAGCACAAGCTTTCTCTTTGCTGATGATCTGCTCATGTACGCAACCTCACCACATATATCTATGCCCTCTTTTTTTTATCGGAGTTCCAGCGTTTTAGCGAACTCAGTAACTTTAAAGTAAATCTATCTAAAACGGAGATCTTAAATGTCCCCTTGGATTCGCGGTCTCAGCAACTCCTTCAGGTGAACTTCCCCTTCAGGTGGCAGGGAGAGGCCATAAAATACCTAGGGGTCCAGCTGCCCTCAGATTTAGGGAAGCTGTACAAACTTAATTACGCTCTGCTCCTCAATTCAACGGTCACCAACCTAAGCCTCTATAGCAAAAAACAATATTCATGGCTGGGGGCGCATGAATATTCTGAAAATTTACATCCTACCTCGATTCCTCTTATCTTTTCCCGGCAATCCCTCTGGCCCCGGAGTGTGGCTTCTTCAAGAAGCCTTTTTCAAATTCATTTGGGGTAATAAGCCCAGGTCTAAAAGTCTACCACGCCGAATCAGTGCTGGTATGGCTTTCAGATTGGTTTCAGCAAAAGGAGAATAAGTGTTGGGTCAGCAGTGAGGGGGGCACCTCCCCACTCGGACTCACTGCCCTGCCTTGGGTGGACCCTCCACGCCGTCCCATAAAACAGGAACTACCCTACCTAGTGGGTCCCTTGCTGAAGATATGGGATAGGTTTTTGAGACGGGGGGAACTGTCATTCAGACCTGGACCCCTCACTCCGCTATTTGACAACCTGGTGTTCCCTCCAGGAATGAACTCTAAGGTGTTCCTCCTTTGGGAAGCTTCTCGGGACACCAGACTGGGAGACATAGTGATGAGTGCGGGCCCGCCTTCTCTCTGAATTACAGGCTCAGGGTGAAAGTTGGAATATCTCCTGGCTCATGCATGCCCAACTGGTTGCCTTTGTTAAATCCCTTGCCCCAGCCTCGAATCTCTTGCCCGCTCACGCCCTTTGAGAGGCTTTTGAAGGACTCGGCACCCCCTAAACATGTGATTTCTACCCTATACAAGATCCTTAAGGGGGAGAGCCGGGAGCTACCCCAGTTCTGTAGGAAGTGGGAAGAGGCATTAGGACAGGCGTTTGAACCTGAGGACTGGGAGAAGTCCTTTGCGCTTACCCACAAACTGTCTATGGCATGCAGGGCGCAGGAGAGAAATTACAAAATCCTAGCAGGATGTTATAGATGCCCATCGGACCTGGAAAAATTCGGGGGAGCGGAATCCGGAGATTGCTGGAGGGCCCCGGGGACTATGGTCCACATCTGGTGGGAATGCCCGGTAGTGAAGATCTTCTGGGAAGGGGTACTCGGAATCTATAAGCACCTGTCGCTGGAAAGCATCCCGAACACACCTTTTATCGATGAGCTGCCAGATCAGTGATCCCCAGGCACTGGCGTACCACTGTTGCTCCTTCCCTGTTGGAGTGGTACGGGGAGGTGGAGAGCATTAAGAGGATGGAGGAGCTGACATTGGAAAAGGTTGAGGGAACCCAGAGGTTCCTCAAGACATGGACTCTCTGGGAGGTGTCGTGGGTCTCACCAGACTTCCGGGCGCTTCTGGAGCGTGTGTAGTGTTGGGGGGGGGGGGGGGCGACAGTGGGGGGGATGTGATTTCTGGTCGGGGTGTGGTAGATTGCGGGGCGGGGGTCCGGCATGGGACATTGGGCCTCAGGGTTCTCTATTCCTTCTTATCCGCTCTTGTTTTGTTTTTTTTCCCTTCTTCCTCTTTCTTTCTTTCCCCTCTATCTTTTTCCTACACTTCACCTCTTCTGATCGCGGGGTGGAGTGGATGCGGCGGTTCACGCGCTGGAAGGGCTGTCCAGGGATGGGACTATATGAAAGGAGATGGTCACCACACAACATGGGGGATCCGGTGCGATACAAGTGGTTGCTCGCAGACGCTAGATTACTGATCCCCTATGCAAGGAATAGGTTATACTTTGTGATGAGGAAGGGGTAGGTATCAGACCCCTGCATGCCGAACAAGTACGTAATGTTGTATTTGGTTGCCGTGTGATCTTCTCCCTGTGTTTCTCTATTCTCTTGTTTTTAAATATTTTCTGTATAAATGAAAATTCAATAAAGATATATTGAAGTAAAATTTTTGATCTCCCCTCTGCCCAAGGGCTCAAAGGAGAGGATGGCTATTCGGGAAAGTTTTCAGATACTGTGGTCCAGGGGGGTAATTATCTCAGTCCCCGTCTACAGCAGGTTGCAGGGTTTTATTTCAGCATCTTTCTAGTGAAAAAGGCCTCGGGCGGGTTCAGATTTATTCTGAACCTAAAGAAACTCAATCTCAATGTTCGGTACAGACATTTTCGCATGGAAACTATTTTTTTCAGTCAAGGACATGCTTCCACTGGGGTCTTTTATGGTTTCAATAGATCTGAAAGATGCTTACTGGCAGATTCCGATGAGTACCTGTGCAGAGTCTTTTCTAAGGTTTGCAGTAAAGGACAGAGACCAGATCTTACACTTCCAATTTTTTTGCCTTCGGACTGGCTTCTGCCCCAAGGATTTTTATGAAGGTATTAGCGGAACCTCTGGCATAACTGAAACAGAGAGGAATCGGCATTTTGGCTTACCTAGACGATCTGTTGCTTTTTGCCCCGTCAAGGGAGAAATTGCTGCAGAATCTCAATTGCACCTTACAGCTGGGCTCGGTTGGGTTCTGAACCTCGAAAAATCAAGCCTGGTTCCTTCTCAGGTGATGACTTATTTGGAGTTCGAGATCAACACAATTCACCAAACTTTGATTTTGCCATCTCGGAAGGTTTTGACCCTCCAGGAAGCCGTCCGGTCGTTTTGTGCCAGTCCAACATCTTTAGTAAGACAAGCCATGAAGGTCTTAGGATTCTGATGTCTGCTTACCCTGCAGTAAGATGGGGTCAATTGCATTTAAGAACTCTACAACGGGATAGAAGAAATGATTCCAGTACCCAGACCAGTGAGTATCTCTAGATTGGTGGCTGACCGAGGATCAGGTTAACGGTCTAGCCTGGAGAGACCCCAAGGACAGAATAGTAACTATGGATGCTTCAGTTTGGGGTTGGGGAGCCCATTGCGAAAGTTGGACAGCGCAAGGGACATGGTCCAGGGCTCTGGGCCAGTCCTCTGAGCCAGTCCTCCTCGAACCTAAGAGAGTTAATAGCGGTAAAAGAAGCTTTGAGGGCATTTGCACAGCACCTGGAAGGTCGACATGTTCAGATAAGATCAGACAACGCCACTACAGTGGCATATCTAAACCGGCGGGGGAACGAGATCTCCTCATATATTGTATGTTGCATCAGAGATCTTACTATGAGCAAAAGGAAACCTGAAGTCTCTATCGGCAGTGCATCTAAAGTGAGTCAATCTCAGTTAGGAGAATCGGAATCATCATTGAATCCAGCAGTGTTCAGACAGATTTGCGATCAAAGAGGCGTTCCAGAGGTGGATCTATTTGCATCACCGAAGAATCACAAATTGAAGAAGTACTTCTCTTTGGATACGGCATTAGGAGTGGTCGCACTGACCCATGCGTGGCAGTTCAGTCTAGCTTATGCATTTCCTCCGGTACGGTTGATTCCGGTAGTATTAAACTAGATTCTCAAGGAACCAGCAACAGTTCTTCTGGTGGCTCTGTGGTGGCCCAAGAGATCTTGGTTCTCAACTCTAATGGCACTATCCATTCGGGAGCCTTGGAGGATTCCGGTGTATCCAGAGTTATTGTCACAGAGACCAGTACTATGTCCGAACCCGCAGATGTGGAATCTGACAGCATGGACCCTGAAGTCCCCTTACTTTTGAGGAAAGGATGCTCTAAGAAAGTTGATACCTCAAGCAGGAAACTGGTCACTAGGAAGATTTGAAAGTCTGGAAGACCTTTAGTGAGAGTACAGAATAAGAGATTTTCCTTCAAGCTTCTGGTGATTCTAGAATTTTTGCAACATGGAGTTGAAAAGAGCTTGAGTGTAAGCACCCTGAAAGTCTAGCTTGCAGCCTTGTCAGTTTTTTTGGATAAGGTGTTATCTTCCTTTTCTATGGTTCTGCGTTTTCTTCTGGCAGTCAAACGTTCCAAACCAGCTCCATCAAAGGTTGTGCCTCAATGGAATCTAGCTAACGTTCTTTCAGTTTTGAAGTCCCCTCCATTTTTCCTATCAAGGATTTGGACATTAAGTTTCTTATCTGGAAAGTATTATTTCTGGTGGCAATCGCTTCTGCCCGCAGACATTGACATTCAGGCTTTGTCTTGTCGTCCTTTCCTTCACGTTTTTCCAGATCGTGTAGTAGTTCTGAGAGTGGATCCTTGTTATCTACCGAAGATTTCATCCGATTTTCACAGATCCATAGGCTGTGAAGAATCTACGGATTTAAGTTCTTTGGAGCACATCTGTTGGGAGTACTTGGTCCTCAGCTAGAACATTTGCGAGGCATTATCGGTTGGATCTACTTTCTCAACAGGACCAGTCTTTTGGTAGAAGTGTTCTCCGGGCTGTTCTTCCCACCCAATAGAGGTAGATCTCGTCTATCTTTGTATGCTGCCCGGAGGATGTTTTAATAAAACCTAAGTCGGGTACCTGGGAACTTCTTTTCTAAAGATCCAAAAGAGCAGCATATGTTATTTTCTCTCCCTTTATGTGGAATTAGACCATTATGTTATGTTTAATGAAGTAAAGTTGTAGGTCTGTTCCTCTCTTCTTTCAGATCTCTACAGCAACTGAGGATTGGAGGGTGTAGTCAAGTTTTTATTCTATTATTCAAGTTCACTCAATTCACAGCCTTTAAATCCTTTTTTTTTTTTTTTTCTGTACTACTCACTTGATCTCAAAGGATCCGGTCGTTCCCGAGTCTTTTTCGTTGACGCCTTTTTTTTTTTTTTCTTTTAATTTTGGTGAGCGTGGCTGCTAACCGGCGTGCTGATGACCCTTCTGGATTTGGCCTTCATTACAGGTGAGAGATCCTGAAGTATAAGAGTTTCTTCTCCTTCAGAGCCTGAGGGGCAGTGGGTGCAGCAGCAGTGAGAGCAGTGACCACAGGGGCAGCCCACAACTGCTCTTTTCCCTTTCATTTTACTTCAGGCCATCAGAATAATTCAGTCACAATTGGGTACCATCTCGGCCGAAGGGCATTGACTGCAAGAACAAAGGCGTGGCTCCTCCTCCCGGCCCTATATCCTTCTGACTGACAACCCAGTTTCTTTCTTGCAGTTGAAACTGGACTGCAAGGGTGTATGTGAACTCCTCTCCTATTTACTTTTTTGTTTTTAAGGATTATGCCTTGGAAGCATGGGTATTGGAAACTGTCTGTTCCTGGGCCCTTATACTCCTCTGATTCGGATGGACCCACAATGCCTCCGCAGCTATGCTGCCTACAGATCAGGATGGTAAGGTTATGTGCAGGGTCTAGGGGCGCTTATAGGGGGTGTCACCTTTTTGTTTTGTGAAAAGAGCTGACACTCTTGTGCTGACAATTCTGACATAGGAAGAGCAGCCGCAGGTTTTTGTCTGGTGAGCCTGATTGGGGGAACCAGGGGAATTATATTCAGTCTTTATTGCTCTTTCCCACGTGTTAATGTAGTTTGTTTTACTGGTTGTAAAATTCAAAATTTTCGCACCTTTAAGAGAGCGGAGCTAAGGCGGCAGCAGGGACAGCGAGAAAGGATCACTGCCTCATCCGGGTCACCACGCTGCTTCTTAGCTGCCACCTCTGGAACAATTTCGGCCAGACGAAGTAGCTAGCATCGCTGAAGCAGCCGGTTGTCCTCTGGGTCACATCGCTTTTTTCTCAGCTACTGACTCTGGAACAATTTCGGCTAGGCAAAGAACCTAGCACCACTAACGCGGCCAGTTTTCCTCCGGGTCACAGTGCATTTTCTAGGCTACCGTCTAGGCTAGGTGAAGTGCCGAGCTCCACCAATGCCGCCGGTTTAGCGAATGCTTGGCGCTTCCCGGCCAGGCGCTGGGGTTGCTGGCCGGCAGGGGGGCTGCTTCCGAGCCACCACACGGCCACCTTTATGCGGACCTAAACCATTAGGTAGGTTAATTTGATTTTATTTTTATGATTGTGTATATTAGGTTTAATTGTGTTTTTAAATTACTATTAACATATATAATAATTTTTATCTATATTGATATTTATATATCTAGATTGTGGGAAAGGATATATTATATAATATAATTTATAATATAATATATTCACACCCTAGGTCTCAGAAGTCACTTGTGACTGTCAAACTGTTATACTTGGTCTCAGAACCCAGAGAGGTAGACTAGCATTTTTTTTCACCATGACGGAGGCATCTGGAGTAATCAGATCTGGTCTTTAGCAGATAGATTTACCCCATGTCAAGTATACATGCAGGTGGCACTGGACGAGGATCGCATGGTGCGCAGGGATTATGCTACGGTAGTAGTGGCTAAATATGGAAGACAGTTGTCGCTCCCCTGCAAGGGTTCTGACCCCTTTCACCGGTGCCCTATGCTCTATGCTATATTCAAGAAGTATCGGCTACTAAGGTTTTAAAGAAAAAGTTTCTCTGAGTTTGAAGGGGATAATGTGGCTGCCACTATCCCAGGAAGAGTTATCAGTTGGGGAGGATTCATCCAGTAGGGACTCGGATTCGTAGGCCTCCAGGCAAGGGGGCGCTCAGTTAAGAAGAAGATGGATGGATTGATTTCCTCCATTCTTGAGGATGTTGCGGTTCATGCACATTATTCTAATCTGATTAATAGTCTTCCGCCAATTTCTAAAGTGCTAGATACTATGTATCCCTTTCCTCTAGGTCAGATTGAATTATGGTCTCATCCTTCTGTGGTGGACGCTCTGGTGCCAGGTCTTTCTAAGACTTCGGTTATGCCTTCCTCTGATAGTGCTTCTCCAAACAATCCAGCGGATAAGCACATGGTGGCACGTCATGCTTATTCTATTATGGGGTTGACATTGCAACTGGCCTGTGCTACATCCATAACATTTTTGGGGAGCAGGAGGTTAAAACAGCAGGACTCTTAAGACTCGTACAGGTCGTTCATGGAAGTCATGCTCCCAGTTGATCAAAACTAGTTTTGGATACAACAGGTATGTGATCTTGGCTATGGAGGATTTGATCAGGTTAAGTGCCAGAGGCCTAGCTCTGGTGGTAGACTTAAGGTGTGCTTTATGGCTTAAGCAATGGCCAGCTGACACAGCTTCTAAAAGTAATCTGATGGGACTCTCCTTTAAGGGGGGCATGTATTTGGGGAGTGCTTGGTTGACATGGTAAAGGAGGCTACTGGTGGTAAATCTACTAATCTTAGATCTTATAATACTGCTTTCCGCAGGGCCTCTAATCCTTTGGCTTTTCGTGGGGGTAGAGGTTCTGCCTCTTGGGGATACCAAAGAGATTTTTGGAATAGGACAAAGTCCCAAATTAAGGCAAGAGTTGTCTGGCAGAATAAAGCCAAACCCCCTCAAAGTCTGCTCAGGCATGAAGGGACGCCCCTGCCCTTGCAGGTGGGGGGGGGGGCAGCTTCTGCATTTTGCTCACGTTTGGAGGCTCCATGTAACAGATCTTTGGATGCAGGAAGTTGTATCCTCAGGTTACAAGATCAAATTAGGTGCCAGACCTCCTCAGAGAGTCTCTTGGTCAGGGGTGTCCCGAATTCCTCAGTAGCATTGAGATCTTCTGTATCACGACATTTAGAGATTGGAGTAGTTTGATTCACAGTGATGTTACTCCAGCCGGGAGATTTTACCACAGTGTATATATAAGGATGCTTACCTACATTGCAGTAGGTGGCCTACATCTTCAGTTTGTGGCGCTACCCTTCGGTCCTTTATGGGCCCCATCATGTTAGGGAGCCCAGAAAGATACACAGACTGTCTTATCGACATTGGATAATGGACTATCCTGTTGAATTCTTCTTTTCTGGGAATGTCATTAGACATGTCTCAGGCAAAAGTGTTCCTCCAGAACAGAAGAATATGGGAGTCTGTTGTCTTACCCTTACCCAACGATTCGTCAAGCAATGCGTCTGTCGGGCCTGATGGTATCGTGCTTTGAGGCAGTACAGTACCTTTTTCAAACCAGATGGAATTGCTCACGATCTGGGATCGAGACTCAGAGACTCTGGATCACTCTATTGCATGACAGTCAACAAGGCAGTCCCTAACCTGGTGGCTGAGTCCTCAGCCTCTTCAGATCGGCAAATCCTTCCTGCCAGTACAGTGGAAGATCATTGCCATGGATGCCAGTCTAACTGGTTGGGGGGGGGGGGGGTGTCATGGAGTCAAACTATCCAGGGATGGAGTCAAAAGGAGAGCAGACTCCCCTTAAATATCCTGGAACTGAGAGCGATTCTGTGTCTGTCATTGGACATCCCAACTGAGGGGTGTTCGGATTCAAACAATCGGACGGAGGTGGCATACATCAACCACAAGGGGGGCACCAGAAGCAGGAAAGCTCTCGAGGAAGTAAGCTGGATTTTACTTTGGGCCAAGAAACGGGTTCCATGCATATCGGCATGTACACATACCTGGAGTGGACAACTTGCAGGCTGATCATCTCGGCAAAGCGGTCCTGCATCAGGGGAAATGGTCTCTGTCAGAGGGTCTTTCAATTCCCCTATGCATGTGCTGGAGGATTAAGGACGTAGATCTTTGTATCACGGCACATTTGGAAGGTCCAAAGTTTGTGTCCTGGTCCAGGGATCCTCTAGCAATAGCAACAAATGCCCTGACTCTTCAGTGGTCAGCATTCAAGCTTCTTTATGCACTCCCTCAGACTCCGCTCCTGGGTCAAGTACTAAAAAGTTAGCTCGTTAGGCAGTCCCAACCATTCTGGTGGCTTCTTGGTGGCCAAGGAGAAGCTGGTTCTAAGACATAGTAAGGGTGTCAGAGGGTGACTCGTGGAGGTTACCAGACTATCCAGATCTTCTCACACAGGGACCTCTAAGGCATCCCAATTCACAAGTTCTGGCTTTGACGGCCTGGCCATTGAAGTCATCCAGACTATGATTTAGGCCAGGAAGAAGTAAGTCTTCATCAATGACTACTATAGAGTCTGGCGAGAATTTATTGCTTGGCGCGAATCCAGAGGGTTTGCTTGTAGCTGCCAGTTTGGGACCTGAACTTTTATCAGATCTTCAGGGTCCTCCTTCTGAACCATTGGCAGATGCGTCATTAAGTTTATTGACTTTTAAGGTTATCTTTTTAATGGCAATAACCTCAGTAAGGCAGGTTTCTGAATTAGCGGCTTTATCGGTTAAGTCTCCCTATTTAGTGTTGCATAAGGACATGGGCGTTTTAAACAGGATTTTGGTGAATTTGCCTTCCTTATGTCCTGTTCAATTGTCCGATAAGGAAAGTACTCTTCATTTACTGGAAGAACTGAAAGCATTAAGATGATCTCACTAACAAATCTTCCGCAGGTCGGACTCCTTTTTTCATACCCTGAGGGTCAACGGAAAGGTCTTCCACCAGCTAAGTCTACCATCAGCCGATGGATTAGACAGGCAGTGTAAAGGATTCTTTGTTTAGGATCACTGCTCATTCGACCCGAGCTATTGGAGCTTCATGGGCTTTACAGCATCAAGCTTCAGTAGAACAAATATGCAAAGCCACTACTTGGTCTTCAATTCATACGTTCACCAAATCTTTAAGAGCCTTGGCGGATGTGGCCATGGTAGGAAGGTATTACAGACAGTAGTAAACTAAATGTTTTTGGAATGACTTATTTCTGATAGATCCCACCCGAATTAAGGGTACTGCTTTTGGAGGTCCCAATCGTGACTGAATTGCTCTGATGGCCTCAAGTAAAATGAAAGAGAAAAAAGTTCTGTTCTCGCCTGCAAAATTGATTTCTCTTTTCGTTATTTCTTCCAGACATCAGACCCCTCCCTGTCAGGTTGCTATAGCCATGCCTTAGATGCCTAGTCTTATTGGAGATGTAAATATGTAACTGGTTTGATCAGCATAAAAAAAATATTAAACTGAGAAAGGAGTCTATTTTGTCGCCAGCCTTTTTTCTCCAACAAGAGATATAGGTATGCCTCCTGGGCGCTGGTTCTACTGATTTTCAATTTAAACTGGATTGGTGGAAGTCAGACGAAAGGATATAGGCCTGGGAGGAAGAGCTATGCCTTTGTTCTTGCAGTCCACGCCCTTTGGCTGAGATGTTAACCCAAACGTGACTGAATTACTCTGATGTCCTGAATTAATAATAAAAGTTAAATCCATTCTACAGGTGAGTACCCACAGAATAATCTTATTTCTGGTCTGGAGGCAGAAATTCCTTAAAGGTGCAGGCAAGATCTTCTTCTGATTCTTACACCTAATGCAAAATAGGATAAAACAGTAATGAAAAGATCCAGATATATTAATTGTCCCTTATCCTGGTTCCACTAAAGCAAAGGACAAGCATGAAGTCAGACCCCCCCCCCCCCCCCCCCCAAGGATCCTAAGCCCACTAGGTGTCTTGTAGCACTTTACTTTCGGATTCCTGGCAGAAGAATTTGCCAGACATGCATTCATTTAAAAGTGGAAGAGGAGACCTCAGCTATGTAAAGGGAGATCCTAGCTATGAGGAACAAGATTGCTTCCCCTTTTGACACTCGCAATCTTCGCGGATCAGCTCCCAGTGTACTTGGTGCTGAAGCACTCACTCCCCAGTCAGGACCTGCCATTTTAGGCACTCTTTCCTTAGTGACGTCCATACCTGACATTCATTTACCTGGTGCAGTGCCTGTTCAAGTCGTAACAGAATCTGACATAGTGGAAGAAAGTGATGGTGAATTTTCTTCAGTAGACTCTCTTAATGAGGGAATACAGGACAAGGGCTCCAGGGGGGACTCCGGCTCCTCTGAAGTAATACTGGATGTTTTGACAGGATTATTGGATGTCTATGGTACATTGGGTATTAAGTGTGAGGACAAATCTTTATCTATATAGGATACAATGTATAAACAATTTTTAGAAGTTCCAAGGCCTTTCCTGTTTACTCCCTTAAAGGCTCCCTTAAGATATAATCAAGCCTGAGTGGGAACGCCCAGAAAAGACATTTTCCATGCCTAACTCACTAAAAAGAAAATTTCCCCTCCAGGACATAGAACCATGGAGCAAGTGTCCTAAACTGGATGCTCCATTTGGTCAGATTTCCATAGAAGCAGATTTAAGCTTTGAGGATATGGGGACACTTCATGATCCTATGGATCATAGAATTGAAGGCATTCTAAAGAGGGCTTAGGATGCAGCCTCCTTTACCTTTTAGACCAACACTGGCAACCAATGTTGTCGCCCGGAGCATGGAAGTTTGGCTCAATAGCCTGAGTTTTTTTTTTTTTTTAGGACGACACTCCTAAGGAGATTTTTGATATTGATCGATTTTCCAAGGCTAAGTTACGTGGCATCACATTCCGTGGTAATCTCTTGTTTGGAGAGGACCTAGATACTATTTTAACTCGTACTAACTACTCGAGTAAAAAGATCCCAAACGAAAAAAGTTTCTGAAACGTATTTTGCTCAGAGGAAAGATGGCTCTAAGACCATTACAAGAACAAAACTACCAAAAGAAACATTGGGCACAGACTTGACCTCATAAAAGGTTTAGTTTGCTTGCCAAACCCGAAGAGGGCCCCAAACCTTCCGGACAGACTACCCGGTAGGGGGAAGGCTAAGCACGTTTGTAGCCACCTGGCAAACAATTTCCCAGAATCAGTTTGTGCTACAGACACTTGAAAAGGGATACTGATTAGAATTTTCATCCATCCCTCAAATCTTGTTTTGTGGTAACCAGATTACCCAGAGATCCCAGAATGAGGGAAGTCTTTCCTTTTATACAAGAGTTGATTCTCAAAAATTCGCATGCGACATACACAGTTTACCGAAGAGGATTTTGCTTCTACAGGAAAAAATATAGAATCATGAAGTTTTATGGGTTGTCCTCTGGTTTCTCTCAGAGTAATCATGACTTTGCTTGGCCTCATGAATTTTCTGCTATGTCGATGGGATAGGTGCCCAGACTCTCTGGATCAGGTAATTCTAATGGAGACAACATTCTAGAAAGTCCAATGGTGGACAGATCCACAGGTACTACAAAGGAATTCAGTTATAAGAGACGCCGGTTCCTGGGGTTGGGGGCCCACTTGGACAGCCAGAATGTCCAGGGGAGATGGCCACCAACATTGCAGGCCGATCCTCCAATTTCAGGGAATTAATGGTGATCAAGCTGGCGCTGGATCATTTTCCAGAAATCTCAGGCATAGATGTCCGTTCCGACAATGCTTCCACAGTAGCATACATAAATCAGGGTGGGACCAGATCCTTGGACTGATAGACCTGGCCAATGCAATTAAGTTTCCCTTACAGAAACAGGTCTGATCTATTTCAGCAGTTCATCTAAAGGGCGTCCTGAACACTGTTGCAGATTTTCTTAGCCGGGTCAGGTTTACGGCCTATAATAAAGGGGCTACTAGAACCTCCATTTGAGCCCTTGGAGGAAGGTTTATTTTTTTTTTTTAAAACTAGGTTTAAAATTTTGCTACCGGTTGGCAATTACTTCGGCCAGACCAGTAAGTGAACTCCAAGCTCTATCGATGAAGGAACTTTACTGCACGATTCTCCCAGATAAGGCTATCCTGAGACCTAATCCTTTATTTTTACCAAAAATTGCTACATTCGTTAACAGGTCCCAAAGTGTAGTGCTCCTGACATTGCCAGTTACAGTGGAAACAGAAGATGATCTATCACTTTTGGATGTGAGAAGAGCATTAATTTGGAAAGATCTAGAGAATGGCGAATACTGAAAAAGCTTTTGTTAAAAGTGAAAAGAGAAAAAGCCTAGCAGCCTCTAAATTGCCTGTTAGATAAAACAGACTATTGTGCAGAGTTATATTTCCAGAGGAGAGTCTCTGCCACAGGTTTCTGCACACTAAACCAGAGCTATATCTACTTCCTGGGAAGAAAAGACAGGTGCCTCTATAGAAGAGGTCTGTAAAGCAGCAATGTGGTCATCACCCCACACCTTCCTCAAGCACTATAGACTAGATCTCTTGTCTGCAAAGCATCAGGCATTTGGTAGAAGGGTCTTATTTGCAGCTTCCCACCTCTAAGGTATAATTACTTGCCTAATCCTCTCCATGGGTTGTGCTGAAGTATGATGGGAGAAAATCCCTGTTATACTTACCGGTATACTGATTTACTTACCAGAATTTTTTTTTTCTATGAATCCTTCAGTATGACCCCTTTAATTCCTTCCTGTGTCCTATGGTTTACCTAATTTTACTTGCTTAAGAATGAGGTGGAAAGGTTTTGTTTCCTCCCAGGGGGTGAAGCCTTTTTCTCTGTGGGTCGTGCTGAAGGATTTATATAAAAACCATTATAGTAAGTCTAACGTGGATTTTCTTTTTGCTTTAAAAGTGCTATTAGGCCTGCGGGCCTACTCGTTTATAATCGAACCCCATTCGGGGGTAGTCTTTTGCAACTCCTTGTTTCTAGGATGTACTTTGCGTAAAAAAGTTTGAGAACCACTGGCCTAGAGGGGGGTGGAAAGCAGCAGGACAGCCATTCTGCTAATGGGTTGCAAAAAACTCATCCCGTTACTATATGCCAAGACCTATATACATTTTACGTTCTGTTTGTATTTAATAAAGCAATGGCTTTGAAGTTTGTGTTCAGAGAGGGTTAATACATCTAGTGATGTAAGGCAATTTATTCTGATGACAGAAGCGGCACAATTTCTTATTTCTTTGAAACATCCATCCTTTGTTTCTGAAATACAAAGCAAAGGTATTATCTCTCTACTGTTTTATAGTTCGACTGAGCGAGAGATAAGATTCTCTCCCAAATCCAATATCAAATCTGACAAGATGGAATCAGATGGACACCATACAGACTTAGGAGGTTTTAGCTTTTAAATAGATTTTTTTAAGTATTTTTTTTTAGTTACAAAGACTCTGAGAATCTTCAGTGGGCGGATGAAAGCGACAGGCACTCTTTTTTTCCTTTTTTTTGGGCAGTATAAAGCTATCATTTGAAATCTTGTCCCTTGGATGCCGGGGAGTTGTAACAGTTTGGGCCCTTGGTATCTATGCAGCTGACATTACAGCTTCTCAACTGGAGGAATGGAGGAGCTCTATTTTATAGTTCAGATTTCACTCAGAGAGTTGCTGCCCTAGGCACAGGCCCTATAGAGCCTGATGAGAAAAACGGGCCAGAGCTAATGGCTATGCCTCTGCTTAGTATTTTCTAAAACTATTTAGATAAAAGCATGATAGGATGATTATTATTGATTGTTTATATAGTGTCATCATCTTCCGTAGTGCTGTACAAAGAAGTAATTACAGACAGGGTAGAAACATATAGTACATAGACTATTACAAATGCAGGGTTAGAAAGTTTATATTGAATATTCTGAAAACCATATGCAATAGGAGAGAGCCTTGCCCTTGCGAGCTTACAGTCTAAATTTAGAGAATTGCTTAAGCCAGATTGTATGCTTGTCTGAGTAGGTGGGTTTTAAGGGCACCTTTGAACACTGAGGATTGGGTGGGGGAATTCCAGAAGATTGGAGTAGCACGTGAAAAGTCCTGAAAGTGACCAGGGTGGAGGACAGGAGAAGGCTGGCAGCAGAGCAGAGGCTGCGTCTCGGTTGATATTATTGGATTAGAGATGAAATGTAGGGGGGGGGCCTGGCTGGAGAGAGCTTTGTAGGTGAGCGTTGGCGTTTTGAACAGGATTTGCTGTGGGACTGGCAGCCAGTGTAGAGATGCAGAGAGGAGCAGAACTGGTGGGCGGGGGGAGAGATGGAGAAGCTGAGCAGTAGAGTTCAGGATAGGTTGCAGGGGTGCCAGTCTGTTGGTAAGCCACAAAAAAGGATGTTGTAGTCCAGTTGGGAAATGACCAGGGCATACACTAACATTTTAGTGGTGTCAGGTGAGAGGAAGGGACAGATGCGTTGGAGGTTTTTTAAGTTGGGGGGGCGAGAGATAGTGGCTATGGTGTGAATATGCGGTTTGAATGAGATTGCGGAGTCCAGAATGACTCCCAGGCACAGAGCTTGGGGAGTTGCAGACATGTTAGGCAGGGGGAGTTAGATGGTGGTAAAATGACTAATTTGGTCTTGTCCATGTTTAGCTTGAGGTAGCAAGATGACTGTCAGAGAGGTGAGCCAAGTGTGCAGGACCTTGAACCCCAGGATAGGAGAGAATATCAAGAAGCAGTGGTTAATTGTATCCAGGGCTGAGTAAAGATCAAGAAGGATGAGGATGGAGTAGTGACTTTTGGTTTTAGCAGTGAGCAGATCATTGGTGACTTTGAGGGCAGTTTCAGTGGAGTGGTTAGGGCAGAATCCCGATTGTAGGGGATCAAGTAAGTTGTTGGTAGATAAATATTGTGCCAGTTCTGAGTGGACATGTTCAAGAAGTTTGGAGAAGGGGAGTAGTGAGATAGCTGGAGAGGGCAGAGTTTAATGGGGGTTTCTTGATTATCGGAGTAATAACTGCATGTTTGTAGGAGGAAGGAAAGGTACCAGTGGAGAGGGAAAGGTTTTATTTCGAGGATATGGCTGGAGTGAGGGATGTAGACAGTTGAGGAATAAGGTGGGGTGCAATAGGATCAAGGGAGCAGGTGGTCAGGTGGGCCCTAGAAATGAGGTTAGTCCAATTTCAGTTATTGGAATGAAGAAAGAGAGTAAGGCAGGGGGGTTGTTTGGAGTGGTGAGGGAAAAATTCTTCTGCTGTTTGGGAGGTTTGAGGAGGGGGTGGTGGGTGGAGTAGGGAACTGAAAGTGTTGAATAGTTTGGGGTTCCGGACTTGTGCAGAAATAAGCAAAGAGAAATAAGCTTGCTTAGCAGATGAAATAAGCTTGCTTAGCAGATGAAAGGGCAGTCCTGAGTTCCTGAAGGGCTTGTTTAAAGAACCAAAAGTCATGACTGACTTTTGTTTTCCTCCATTGCTGTTCAGCTGCTTGAGACAGCTGTTTCAGTCTCGCAGTGCTTGCATTTAGCCAGGGTTGACATTTTTGGGTGAGGGGGCAGCAGAGTCTAGAGATGAGGTAAGTGTGATGCAGCGTCTGTGTCCGTCAAGGTCTGAAGAAGTTGAAGTGATGGGGACAGACTGAAGTGTTAGGTTTCTTAAATTCCTGCTTTGAATTCTAGCTTTGTGTGCAGGGGGGTTGCAGGATGCAGAGAGGGTCAATGTTATTACCAGATTATGGTCAGAGAGGGGTAGTAAAGAGGATGAGAGGTTTGATGCTGAGGTTAGTGAAGAGGTCAATTGTATGGCCGTCTTTGTGGGTAGGGGCAGTAGACCAATGTTTGAATCCGAAAGAGGTAGTTAGTGGGAGTGGTGGCAGCAGGGTTGCTAGTGTTGACAGGTATGTTGAAGTCGCCCATGATTGCAGGGATTTCTGTGGACAGAAACTAAAGGAGCCAGGTAAAGTGGTCAAGGAAAAGTTTAGTACTCCTAGGAGAGTGATAGATGACAGCAGTTTTTAGGTTACAGTGAGATATCAGTCGCGGTGAGAAGGATAGGGGTGGCAGGGATTGGGTTAAAGCAGCAGCGTTCGGAAGAATGCCCACACCCCCGGCGTTTGTGGTTATATCTCAGGGTGTGGCTGAGATGTTGTCCCCCATGTGAAAGGGCAGAGGGTGAGGCTGTGTCTGAATGGAGTAAGCCATGTTTCTGTGAATCCCATAAAGTTAAATGTTTTAGAAAGAAATAGGTCATGGATATAGGCAAGTTTATTGCGCAAGGAGCATGCATTCCACAGTGCGCAGGTGACAGCGGCAGGAAGGTGTGGGGAGGGAGTAAGCTGTATTAGAGGGATGTGGCCTAAATGCTGGCAACGGTCACGTCTCTTTTGGTAATTACATTCTGGTCAACTCTAACCCTGTGCATTTCTTTTCACTTTGATGGAAGTCCATTCTGTCAAGGGGAAGGGCATCCTAATTAAAATCTTGACCATCCTACAATTTTAACAAGCTGGTGCTAAGGTGGCAAATATGTGTAAAAAGTAAAAAGAAACTAATTCTACCAGTGTCCAAGCCATTACCTACCATGGCATGCATCTTTTACAGTTTTATGTAGGACCCAGATCTTTCAAGCTTAGCTGGTTCTCGAGACTAAACCAGTATTCAGGATTCACTGTATTCACAGTATTCCAGCCTAGGATTCACTGTGACAGTATTCCAGCCTTTCTACTTTTGTCCACCACTGCTCTTCCATCCAGCTCCTGTGTTTTAAAACATGTCCAGCAGTCTCCATTGACAAGTGAACAGCTGCCTCCACCAAGATGGCAGTCTTGCTGCTTCCTCAAGTATAGACACTGGTGCTGGATGCTCAGTCTCCGCAGTCATTAGGTTTTAAAATGGCAGAGCCAGAGCTGCAGCGTACGAAGGAGAATATAGATTTTTATGTATGCCTGGACAGACCATTTAAATCTGACAGCTGTAAAAATATCTCCACTATTCATCTAATAAAGTCGGGTTAGTAGTGAAAACGGTCTTCCCTGGAATCCAGCTAAATTCTCATAATATGGTTGGTTGCAGGTGGGAAGAAGAGAAATATGAAGATGGAGTCAAATGGAAGTTCCTTGAACATAAAGGCCCTGTTTTTGCTCCACCCTATGATCCTCTGCCACCAGATGTGAAGTTCTATTATGATGGTAAGATTTGCCATTAGGGTACCAAATGCAGCGTTTATTACATAACCTACAGAACACTTAGTTTTGGATCACTTGTACTGCCCTAGTGGTGGCCTACTTCGGTGGCTGGAGTACTCCAGAAGATCTTCTGATGGGCCAGTTTGAGATTTGTGCATACATAGTGACCTACTACTATGGGAATAAATCGGTCATAATGCCCTGATGAGCCCCACAATGACAAATTACACAATAACTATTGCTCTACCAGTATTTGCTGAAAGCAGCCTTGACAAACACAAGGAGATTATTCATGTAGAAAAGTGTTCATGGTTGGAATCATAACTAGGCACATGTGTGGCATTACTGGTTTCCATTTTGACTTGATCTAGTGTGTCCTTTTTAATCAACTAGTCCCCTATGGCCATCACTTTGCCCTGTCCACCCACCAGATTGACTGGTAGGTGTGCTGCCAAATGTGTGGAAATAGAGAAGTGGTAGTTCAGTTGGTCTGAGCTATGTGATTTTCAGGATTTGGGTATCTTCTTCAAATGTATATTCAAATAAATTTGATAGGTATACACAGTACATTACATGCCTTACTAGTAATTCATTAAAATGGTTGTCTAGTGTTCTATTAATTCCCTGCTCTTCCCTCCACTAGTGCTGCTCAGGCGGCATCCTGCACAGCACTGAAGTCTGGTCAAGGTCATCTGTATTTATTTTTGTAATTCCCTTCCTCTGCACCATGAGAGGGGGCAGGCCAGGGGGTTAATGGAACACTGGACCTCTGCTTTAACAATTTACAATTTCAAGATTAGTAGAATGAAAGCATGTGGAAATCTGTTTAAAGAATGGGGGGGTGAGAAATTTCCAGTTTACAGAGCCAGCGCCCAGGCAACCAACTCAAAGCATCACACGGATGGGGTCCCGGACTGAAAACGTAAAGAGTAGCAAGTGTGAGTACAGAACCAGGGGTAAGGTGAGATTAGAAAGGGTTATCCTTGTGGTGGAAGTCTCCTGCCCAGACAGGCTAGTCTATTCCACATTAGTGGAGTTAATGAGAAAATAGAGTAGCTAGTGGGGGTACAAAAACTGCTTAAAGACAGGGAGGGGGCCTCCTCTGAGCCTCCTCCAGACAGCCATGCCGTTCCGTGACGCCACAGGGTGGGGGCCATAACCCCTGAATTGGAAGGAGTAGGCTGTGGGGGTACAGAAACGGTTCATTTGTAAAAGATGTTCTCCCTGAACTAGAAGCTTACAACCCAGGCAGTTATTCATCCAAGGGGCCAATTGGTGAGCGTTCAAGTTTGGGTAGTAGCTAAATGGAAGCTTAAAAAGTTGGAAAAGATTAGGCCAATGTGCACTCTAACATTAGCCTAAGGGATAATGGGGCTGCTCACATTCATAAATGAAGGGCAATGTAGGGAACTATGAATTGTGTATCGCATTTTCCAACATTTTGAGGAAACGGACATCTGTGAGTGTTCCGTCTTTCATTTTCTCAAATGGAGAAAAAAGTGTATATTTGCAAGAGAAAATCTCGATTTGTTACATTTCCTGTGCGTAATTACTAGCCAGTGATCAGTGCTATTTAGAGCCTCATTAAACAGATTAATATAAATTGACGTCTTCGGGAAAGTGTGCCACCGCCATGATTTGAAATGCTGATTTATGCATTGCATTTGGCTCTACAGCATCGGAAAATTAAGTTTCTAGACTGAACTGGTGTTGCTGGGGAAAACCTGAACTTTTTGACATTTTTAGAAATGAAGACAAACTTGAAAAGAAGTGAATACATTTGAAAGACAACATACGGTTTTTTCACTATCTGAGTTCTATTGCTAGATTTGTTGCCCTCATCATATCAACACTGCTTAAAGCACATATCGGCAGTGTACGCTCGTGATGGATGTTCCCCCTGCTGCCAAACAAAGAGGGAGACCACTCCCATGTTGGTGCAGCCCAGAGGACTTTGACAGAGCCTGCAGATTAAGTTAATTTTGCCTGAAAGAGAATTTAACATATCTGCTTTGCACCACAGCACATCACATACTTGCCTATCTGCAAATTACCACTGTCCACTTACTGGGTTTGCATGTGCACCAGTGAATGGCCAGTGGACCTGATTACTTGTAGACTGTTGATGGTCATGAACAGGGAAGAAGCTTATAATGAGCCAATAATTTGCAGCAATGAAACTCAGAATTGGAAGGTATTTCAGCCCATTCTCCTCAAAACTCAGTGAGAAAGTGAGTCATGCGGGCAACCCAGGGGGTTTTACACAGCCAGCATCCCGAATAAGGATGCCACGGAGACGGCCAAGAATCCGGTCTTTAGCCTCTAGGGCTGGTGCTCCCATATAGTACCACCTCATGGATGGTTCTGTTAAATCTCTTGTCCTGGAAAACAAAAGTATGAATAAAGATGGAAGCCCTAGACCCGTCCCCCAAAAATCCTTGTCCTGGAAAACACACTGGATAGGAGTCTTGCTCTCCATGCTGGGGGGACGGGGGTGGATCAAAGACTGCAGACTTTTAACGGGTTGTAAATCCTCTTTGCAGGAAAGCCGTTCACTCTGAGCCTCAAGGCTGAAGAAGTGGCCAGTTTCTTTGCCAAGATGTTGGACCACGACTACACCACCAAAGATGTCTTCCAGAATAACTTTTTTGTGGATTGGAGAAAGGTATGTTTATTTTAACGTTATTAATGTTTAAATAGCGCCATCTTTAGTGCTGTATAAAATTGTTATTGCAGACAAGGCAAAACATATGGTACATTGACCATTAGAGACAAGATATAAAAGGGGAGTGCTGCCCTTAAAAGCTTAAAGCCTACTTCCTTGGACTGTGTATTTGATCAATGTATTAAGTGCCTCAAATTGGGCTGCGGGGAGATTCTCTGGTGGGTGTGCAGGCCTGTTCACTGCTGGCCCCAGGACCAGAGAGCAGTAAGTGGCAAGTTGGCCAGTACCAGAGAACTTCAGTGGCAGTAGAGGAGGTGGTGAGGGCCAGAGGATTGCAGCAAAGGAGGTGGGAAGAATTAGAGGACAATTGGTGGCAGTGAGGATTGGATTGCAAGATAAAAAGGTATGGCTCCTCCTGGCCCACATATATTTCTTGGTGTACTCTCCTACCACTGTCCATTTTTGCAGTTGGACTGAGACTGAGATGTTCTGGGGTTTCAGTGTTCCCTTTATTTTTTGTTCCCTCTGTTTTTCTTTGTTTATAACCGGGAGCTCTGTTTCCCGGATCTCGCCTTTGCCACCATTCTGTTTGAAACCACATTATGCCTTTTTTTTTGTTGGTTTGAACCAATTTCGTCAGATAGAAACAGTAGCTAGTTCAGCTCACCCTTGCATCACTTGTAAACTCTAGTATGGCCAGGGCGCTCCAAGCCCACATTTGTAATCCAAAATAGACTGGGAATTCACTCCCTGAACAGAGGCGAGTTACAAGTGGTGTGCCGCAGGGCTCTGTCCTGGGCCCCATTTTTTTAAATATATTTGTAAGTGACATAGGAGAAGGCTTGGTAGGAAAAGTTTGTCTGTTTGCTGAGGATACAAAGGTTAGTAATAGGGGGGATATTCCGGAAGGTGTCTGCAACATGGAAAATTATTTAGCTTTACTGGATAGATGGTCAAAACTGTGGAAACTAGAGTTTAATGTCTCTAAATGTAAAATCATGCACTTGGGTAGAAGGAATCCCTGCTCTGAGCACTGTATGGGCAGCACTGTGTTAGCCAGGACCTCGGAGGAGAGAGATTTAGGGGTACTGATTACTGATAGCTGCAAGATGAGTGGACAGTGTAGCCAGGCAGTGGGAAAAGCAAGCAGGATGCTCGGCTGCATAGCTCGAGGCATCACCAGTAGGAAGAGGGAGGTTGTGATGCCGCTGTATAGAGCCCTGGTGAGACCACAGCTAGAATACTGTGTGCAGTTCTGGAGACCTTACCTGCAAAAAGACATTATTCAAATAGAACGGGTCCAAAGGCGGGCAACGAAAATGGTGGAAGGACTTAAACTTAAAACTTATCAGGAGAGACTTAAAGAACTTAATTTGTACAGTCTGGAGGAAATAAGCGAGAGGGGGGACATGATTGAGACCTTTAAATATGTGAAAGGATTGAATAAGGTAAGGTGATAGAACAAGGGGGCCCAACCTGAAGCTAGTCGGGGGGGAAGATCAGGAGCAATGTTAGAAAATATTATTTTACAGAAAGAGTAGTAGATGCTTGGAACAAACTTCCAGCAGAGGTAGTTGAAAAATCAACAGTCACTGAATTTAAACATGCCTGGGATAAGCACACATCTATCCTAAGATAAAGAGACCATACAGTATACACATAAGATACAGAGAACATACAGTATACACATAAGATACAGAGAACATACAGTATACACATAAGATACAGAGAACATACAGTATATACATAAGATACAGAGAACATACAGTATATACATAAGATACAGAGAACATACAGTATACACATAAGGGCAGACTAGATGGACCGTATGGTCTCCTTCTGCCGTCAACCTTCTATGTTTCTAATTCCATAAAACTTAACCTTTTTATTGTTAGTATTAAAAATGAATCAAACAAAAGTTCAATACTAAAACCCTTGAAACCATTGACACATTTCAAGCCTATACCAGGCTCCTAATCATATCAGCATAACAATAATATAGCAGAAAGTTCCTGCTATCCATGACTGGGCCGCCCTCCACATTTGGTTCACAACAAAAGATGGAGCGAAACCATTAAAGTAATCCCCGTTGCGAGCCACAGGCAGCAGTGAGTCCCGCTACTGATGCAGCAAGGCTCGGCGCTACCTGTAGTCCAAGGCGGGGCCAGAAGCCAGAGCAGCACTGCCAGCAAGACTGCCCCCTGGCTCCACAACTGTGGCCAACATTATACACAGGATTGCACTATTGATCTTGGACTTATCAGTACTTTGCATACAAATTCTGCTATTTTAAGCTCGGATGTAGGTTGCTGGCAATTTTGGTGCAGACATTGACAGCTTAGCACAGCACTAAAAGCATTTTGATCCTGCTACATTAGTTTTATTTTGAGCCCTTGGCAAGAGGCTGCTTATTCGTTATGATTTTGAAGGTCATCTGTTAGTTAATGATCACCTCAATTCAGTTGGTAGCCTTTTTGGCTAATCCACCATGTATGGGGATACACAATATGGAAGTACCACCCAAGGTGGTCTCCTGGTTTCATCTTAACAAAGAGTTGATACTGCCTTCTTAATGCCCTTGTACTACCCATCACAAGGAGATCATATTTATTCTCTGGATGTGATCACGGTATTTAAGTATGATCTCACAGCCACTAAAGAAATCCACAAGGTGTATATTTGTGATTGTGGGGGTCCAAGAAGAGGTCTGGCCTCTGCCAGATCCTCCATCAGCAGATGGACAAGCAGTGATTAAGGCATATGGGTACAGGGCAAGGGGATACTTCAGAGTCAACTGCTCATTCTACCGGGGCCATTGGTTCATCCTGGGCTTTTCAGTATCGGACATCGGTAGAACAGATAAGGCTGCTACCCGGTCTTCGGTTCACACCTTTACAATGTAAGCTCCTCATCAGATGCTGCCTTTGAGAAGTAATGTAGACTGTTGTGTTCTCAACGGAGACTCTTAATCATGTCGCTTATGGCTAAGGTTTAGGGGTTTAGTGATACTTGGGATCCCACCCTAGAAAAGGGTTCCTGCTTTGGGATGTCCCATAAGTTTGCTATGGCGATGACCTAGAGTGGAAGAGGCGATAAAAATACAATTCTGTGAATTCTCACATGTCACATGTCTCACATGAATTCTCACATGTCACAGGTCCTCCACCCCAAGTTTGTCACACTGTTGTGTTCACTATATCAGGTTTCCAATGATGCCATGGTGAATATTATTCCCTTCCTCCCGATTGGCTGTGTCTTATGGCATTCGGATAACCTAGAGTAGGAGTATATAGCCGGGAGAATATGTAGGCTGGGAGGAGGCACACCCTTTTAATCTGGCAGTCCCGCCTTCAGTAAAGTAATTCAGGCGTATCCTATTGTAACAGCTTGTCACAATAGTGGGAGTCAAGAGAAAAATAATTTCTACAGTTGAGAATTCACAGAATTGTATCCTTCCTCATCCCTTAGCCAGGGTGCATATACAGTTGCTTGCAAAGGCTTTGGCGCCTGTGGTCAAAATTACTCTTACTGTGAACAGTTAAGCAAGTTGTGTATGAAATTATGTATGTTTGGAAGCTGTTCAGAAGAAACCTTGGCTGCTTTGTTTTAGGACAAGGTTAGGAGTGTGGGTATTTACTGTTTAAAGCATTGACATTTACATTACCTGGCCTTTTCTAACTATGGTTATGAATAAGCCTTGGTCAAAGTTATCTGAGCACACATCTCCTTGGGTTTCCATATGTTTGAAAGGTCCGTTCGTACTTTTTTTTACACTCATGGATACATTTTATCAAACCAAATAAATACACTTATATTGATAAAAATGTAGGAAAGTGTGTCCTCTTCAACCTTTTGGAGATCCTTTCCTCTTCAACTTGCTTAACTGTTCATAGTAACAGTAATTTTGACAAAGAATGTAGCGGTTGTGTCTGTTCCGGCCCTGAATCTCACAACACTCTGCTGGTCAGACATTTGCTTTAAGTTGATCATGAAAAATGCATGGGCAGAGTTTCCTCTCTAGCTTTTCCACTTCTGTCTTCATGTATTTTTTACAGTCTGCCTTACATCTCAAAGAAAGCTACTGCGCACCAATTAGTAGCCACATCAGCGGAGCAGCCTGGACATTTATAATGCAGAGCTTTTGAAGCTGGTAGAAAGATTGGCCCGAGAGGCGCCTGTGCTGGCTTGAAAAGAAAACTTGTAAGAACCATGTGAAACGAGCTTGGAAAAAGGAAAATTAAGTTGTTGGTAGCAGATTAATTTTTGCTACAAGATCCTCCTGTGGGGCTTTTTCAGGTTAAAAGGGTCAGTAGACTTACTTCTGTGGTTACTTTTCTTGATAATTGAGTGCGATTGCTCATTGGCTTTTGTTTTAGATCTTTTCCCCTTACATTTTCAGGAGAGCGTCTTAGACTGTTCCTTCCTAGGGACGGGAAGGAAAATGGTATAAAAGATTTAGCTTCTCCCTTACCAAGCCAGTGATTTCTTGTGCTTTCTTAGGAAGGGTCTGAATTGTCATGGAGGGCATCCTATCTTCTTGTGGCACACTTTCCACGCAGACAATGGGGTGGATTCAGAGCCAGGTGAGAATCCTCACTCCTTTTTTAGGCGGAAAAACTGCCATTGACATTGTCATTAATTGTGCTATATAGGGAGGCCCTCCCAACTCTGTAAATTACCAGCCAGTCATGGTAGACTGTGCTCGACACTTGTCCTTTCTACTTACTGCACAGGCATTTTCCAGATTTCAGTCTCAGTTTACCGGCAGTGTACTTTTCCTGGGAGTGGAGAAGCTTCCCTCTGGTGTGTAACATTTTTGTTTTCATGTCTGTAGTTGAGATATGAGCTGAGAGATTTGTTGCATACTGGTTGTTCCGCTATCCTGGAGATACCATAAAATTGCTGGCACACAGTAGTTTATCCTACTCTGCTTGGCCGGTCTACCGGGTTACCTTATTTAGCTCCAAAAATATTGTGCTGTGCTAAAGGGATTTTTAATGTTTTTTTTTTAAAACAAGTAGGGAAGGGTCCCATCCAGTTTGAGATGTAGGATCCTTTTGAGATTGAGTTTGCTTTGTATATGGTTTGTTGCTATAGGAGGGACAGAATTTAACAGATTTTAACAAAATCCCCTTTCTGTTAAATGTCACTTGTCTAACCAAGAAAGAAGTGCAGCACCATCTCAAGCAGAAAAAAAATTGGTAAATCCCCAGGGCCAGATGGCATACATCCCCTGTGTTTTAAGGGAGTTATGTACAGTAAGACGAGCCATTATTTCTAATTGTAGATTCAATCATTACGGGAGCTGTTCCGAGGTATGGGCGCTTAACAAATGTGGTGCCAATATTCAAAAAGGGGCCTAAGGGGCAACCTGGGAACTACAGACCAGTAAGTTTAACATCTGTGGTGGACAAGCTGTTTGAATGGTTTTTAAGGGCTATTATCCTGGAGTGAAATTTACCTTATTCTATATGGGCATGGAATTATGAGGAATTGCCAGACAAACTTAATTGGCCTTTGAGGAGGCAAGTTCAAGATTGAATCAGGGGAGCTATTGGATATCCTATATCTTTACTTTTCTAAAGCATTTGATACTGTGCCACATAAGACTGGTACAAAAGATGAGAATGCTTGGACTGGGGGAAAACACGTGCACACAGGTGAGAAATTGTCTTAATGCTCAGAAGCAAAGGGTGGTTATCAATGGTACATACTCGGATTGGGTCACCATTACTAGCGGAGTACCGCAAGGGTCAGTGCTGGGCACCATTCTCCTATATGATTAATGATATAGGGTACAGATCAAACATTAAAGTCTCATTCATTGCAGATGATGCTAAACTGTGTAAAGTAATTAACACAAGAGGGCAGCAAGCAGCTACAGACATATTTAGATAGATTTGATTATGGCAAATGAAGTTTAACACTGATAAATGTAAGGTTATGGAGAAATTTGTGCCATGATTACACACGAAATAAAGAAATGCTTGGAAAAACTTACAATGGAAAAGGACCTAGGGGTTTTAGTTAACAATAAGCTTAACTGTAGTAATGCCAGACACCAGCTGCCAAAGCAAATAGGATCATGGGGTGCATCAAAAGGGGTAAAGGTGCCCATGACCAGAGAATCTTTTAACCCCTGTACAAGTCACTGGTCATTCACTGGAATATTGTGTACAGTTGTGGCCACTGTGCATAAGCAGGACATATCAGAACTGGAGCGCGATCAAAGGAGAGCAACTAAGGTAATGGAGTGTGGGGACTAGAGTACCCTGAAAGTCAATGTCAATCTTAGGTTTATTTAGTTCGGAAAAGAGATGCCTGAAATATGTATAAATATATTCGGGGTCAATACAAAGATCTGTCCCACAATCTATTTATACCCCGGAGCGTAATCCTAACCCGAGGGCATCCACTAAGGTTCTTCTCTGTAAGAGCAGTGAGAATATTAAACTTGCTGCCAGAGGAGGTAGTTATGAAGAATAAACTAAAAGCATTCAAACGTTGCCTGGATGGTTGCATTGCATGTAATAAAATTTCCAGCTATGACTACTAGACCACTAGGAGGAGATAAACAGGCTGAACTGGATGAACTATAGCCTTTATTCAGCCTTACATACTGTTACTACTAGTGTATTTTCAATTAGCAGATACTGATTAGCAGATACTTGCCTTGTTCTGCTGTAACTCAGGGACGCAAACATGGCTGTGTGCTACAGCACTGAACAATCCCCTATTGGGGAAGTAAGCTCTGTCAGGGGATGTGGAGCAAGCTTTGCACCTTGGAGGGGGTAAGTGGTGGAGCAAGCTCTGGGCCTTGGAGGGGGTAAGTGGTGGAGCAAGCTCTGGGCCTTGGAGGGGGTAAGTGGTGGAGCAAGCTCTGGGCCTTGGAGGGGGTAAGTGGTGGAGCAAGCTCTGGGCCTTGGAGGGGGTAAGTGGTGGAGCAAGCTCTTTGCCTTGGAAGGGGGTAGGGGTGGATCAAGCTCTGTGCCATAGAGGGTTGGTGGAGTAAGTTCTATGCACTGAGTGGTGGATACCACCTGGACTGTGCACCACAACTAATGTAAATGAGTTGCTCCTCTGTACGAAATTTCTCTAGGGGTATCCTGATTTGCCATGGCCCACTGTGTGAACCCAGCTGGAAGGAGTGGCTTGGGACAAAAATCAGCTCAGGATTTCAACAGGTTCTGAGCCAGCCCACAGCATCCTCACTAAGCCTTACCCCCAATGTGCTTCCCACAGGTTCAGCATGTGTGCCCTGTAGCTGCGACTAAAACACATTGTAGGGACAGATAAGGTATGAGGCTTTAGTACTGTTGGGGAGGATACAGGAAGAGAGAAGGGAGTCCTGTACACACAGAACATTGCTGCTATGGTCGCTGCTGAGGTGAGGGAACTCACTCACACTTATTCATGCCCAGCAGCAGTGTTCTGTGTGTACAGCGCTCACTTCTCTCTTGTAGAATTTGGTGTACAGTTGCCAATAGCTTGATAAGCTCAGCCCTTTGCGGACATCTTTTTGGAACACAAATATACACTAAAAATGTTATAGAAAGTGGACTTTCCTCTCAATGCCATGCACAAGTGTGCAGCAACAATGTCACCAGATACTTGACAATGCAGTGTGGGATGAAGTGAAATATACAAGGTGGGACCATTTTAACAATCTTCCCGAAGGACGGGCACTCCCTGGTTTTGGAAGACTCTACAGTCAAAAATCCTCTACAGCAGTGTTGTGTGTACAGGACTCGCATCCCTTCTTGGTGTACAGACTTGTGTGTTTTATGCAATCTTTTGCAATTGCCAACATACACCATTTTCTAACATAAGAAAAAAAAAAATTAAAAATACTAAATCAGCTCAGCACCCTGAGGGCATCATTCTGGAACATTAAAAATATACATAAATATATGGACTTGCCCTTAAACACTCATCTCCACATACATGCAGGACAAAGGTAATCCACACAGATTCCATCCCATACCTACCCTGAGGAGAGTCTGATCAGTTCTTTTTGGTCCTGGTCCTGCCTATTTGGAGTCAAATCCAAATAGGCATTAGTGGTATAACAGGAACCACCCCTGCAAGAAGGAAGTGCTGCTGGGTTTCCTGTTACTGTGCTTTGTCAGTTGAATTCAGGCAGCAGCATGGCTGAGATGCTGGGAAAGGCAGCTCCAAAATGGCCAACTACCACTAGAAAATCTGTGAAGCTGCATTTCAGTTTTGAATGGATGCCAAAACGAAAGTGCTGACAATGCTTCAGTATCATGTGTGAAGATGGGGCAAGTAAGTTTTGGGGCAAGTAAGTTTTGGGGAGTTTTCTTTTCCAACTGTGCCAGGCTATTGGTCCGGTTTAAGCATTGGCAACAGCAACATCTACTGTTGTAATTTGTCATAACTGTAAACTGCAGTCAATCTGACAAAAGCCCCAAAATCCCAGGGACAAGCAGAAGCTGTTGCAAAGCATTGTATCTCCAACACCCCCTGTCAACAACTGAGGCTTAGTCTGTTAAACCCATCTTCTATGTAAGTCTTGAGTGTCTCAGTGGTCAAGGCATAGTAAGGTTATCTCATTTGCTGTCCTATCCTCTATATGGTAGTAAAGTAGCTCAAGAAGTCCCTGCTCTGGAAGTTCCCTAGAAACGAAGTGCTGACTTTTTGGGTATATCTGTATTTTTTGTACTCTATTTGAGTATATCTGTCTCATCCCCTTTTTGCTCAAAACAAACTAGGAGTTCACCCATATTAACAAGCACATAGATCCATCTGTCTGCCAATTGTGTATAAGCAAGTGTCTTCTTTACTCTTCTGAAAGTCCTCATGTGTAAGCACTGTGTTTTTTTTTTCATATTCCATGCTCTGGCTTGCTTTAGGCGATATATACTCCTCTGAAGTTTGCATACTAGGTCTGGCCTTCATCTTTGAACCCTGGTGGCTGCTCCATGTAGATGTCTTCTGTTAACTCGCCATGTAGAAACGCTCTTTTTGCATCAAAGTGTTTCACTTGAATTCTCCTTGTGGAGGCTGCTGTCAGCAAAGTCCTTTAATGTAGTATGTTCAACTGCTGGAGCAAAAGTTTAATCGTAGTTCTCTCCATTTTTATATGGCTACAAGTCTTTGTATCACTCCACTGTTCCATTTGCATTGTACTTCACTTTAAAAATCCATTTTATAACTTATGACTTTCCTTCCAGGTGGTAGTTCTGTAAGTGTCCATATTTTGGTGTCATGCATGGACTTTTTATCTTCCTTTGCAGCCTTTATCCATTTACTGGCTTCCCTTTCTGAATCTGAGATGTCTTCCCAAGTTGCAGGTTCATTAGTACTGGCAGTGCTTGCCTTGTATAAAAGACGTACAGGTGGTTTACCATTGTTTTCTCTTGTTGAGCATCTTGGTTCTGTGTCTGAGCTTGCTTTTGTCTGCTCTTAAGTACTGGTAGGTTCTGCGCTCACTGTTGCTAATGGTAACCTTGTCTGATTTTGGTTGTAGGCTTTTGTAACCCTTAACGTTGTCAGTGTATCCAGCTCTGTTTTGGAGTTTGGTGGGATTTTCCTCTAGAAGGTGGATGAATGCTTTGCATCTAAAAACTAAAGGTGTTTTTCACTTGGCTTTTGATTGTGCCACAGAGTATATGGGATGTCTCCACTCTTCTAGAAAAGAGTTCTGCAGATAAGTAGCGGTCATTGCTACTACTAATATTTTTCTGGTAGTCGAGTCTGCCAGCATACATCTGATCATTTCAGCCAGTTTGGTTCTTTTAGCTACCCCATTTTGCTCTGGTGTGTATGGCACTGTTTGTGATTCTCTTTTATTCTGCTCTCAGTTTTCTTGTACTTTGGAGTGATAATGTAGGTAAAGTCACAGGGCAATGAGTTTCCTCTGAAACGTGTGACTTGTCTTCACTACAGTCTGTAATTTGTCAAGAACTTGACTCTTGTGTTGCATTAGGTAAGTGACTGTATCTTGATTAGTCATCTATGAAATTCAGTTGCCTCCAGGTGTAGGTGGGTTTAGGGGACCACATACATCACTGCGAACTAGGTCAAGTAGTCTTGAAGCTCTATTCTGACTGACTTTAGGAGTTGTTGCTCTTATAGCTTTGGATTTGATGCAACATTCACAGTTAACAGTAACTGGACAATGGGATACTGTTAGATCCTTTGTCAGATTCCTCTTTTGTATTTCTGTTTGCATTCTGGGTGTCTGTGGCCTAAATGCCTGTGCCACATATGTATGTAGTTATTGTGTTTATGGGTGCATAGTCTTACCTTTTCCTTCACTGTTGAGGTGATATAGATGGCCATCCAGCTAGGCGCTCGGTAGGGTCTGCTCAGCATCCAGGATAGAACACTTGTCATCTTGGAATTTTACAGTAAGTCTTAGCACCTGCTAAGTCTACGATTAGCAAATGGATTCATCAGGCCATTGTTGGGGCCTATTATGCTAAGGGAAGGTCTCCTCCTTTTAGGGTCACTGCGCACTCTACTCGTGCGGTCGGTGCGTCCTGGGCTTTTCAGCACCAGGCTTCTGTTGAACAAGTTTGTAAGGCTGCTACTTGGTCTTCCGTTCATACTTCAAAGTTTTACAAGGTTGATGTGCGGGCTTCAGCGGATGCTGTTTTTGGCCGCAAGGTTCTGCAAGCTGCAGTGGTTTGAGTTGGTACATTCTTTACTGTTTCTGGTTCCCACCCGTGACGGACACTGCTATTGGATGTCCCAGATGTCATGAAGACCGAAGTGGAGTGTATGGCACACTTAGAATAATACCGTTTTGTGAGTACTCTCCTTTAAAACGGGTGGTATGAGTGTGCCATACACTCCACTTCGCCCCACCCCTTTTTTTCAGGTATTCTGGGGCTTTTATATGGGGAACCATTGGTTTTGATTGTTAAGGTTATATTTGGTTCTTCCTGGTCCCTTTACTGCTTTTATACACTGGGGAATTGGTGGGAGGTCCCAGGTATATATGGACCGGGAGGGGCTTTCTTTTTTGCATATTCATCTCTGCAGAAGTTCGCCCTCTACTGGAGATTACCCAGATGTCATGAAGACCGAAGTGGAGTGTATGGCACACTCATAATACCCGTTTTAAAGGTGAGTACTCACAAAACGGTATTTTTCTTGACTGGTCTGATTATTCCCCGCTAGAAGAGGGGGAATTATTTGAGGATTCTGAGGGTTCTGACAATCAGTTTGTTGGTGCTGATACTGAGCAAGGGCAGGGGGATGCTGTGGATACCCCGAAGGTCCTGGCTCACCTTTTTGAGGTTCTGGCAATTTCTCCTCCTCAGGAGGCCGCTCCGCAAAAAGGGGAATTCTTTGGGACTTCTAAGCCGCGCCTGGAATTCCTGAATCAAAAGCATTTTGATGGCATTATTCTTAAGGAATGGGAGAAGCCTACTCGGCTTCCAGGTATTTTTCAAGGTTGGGATAAGAAGTATCCCTTTCCGGTGGACGTGGTAAAACGATGGTCATCCCCTCCTGAGGTGGATGCCCCGGTGCTTGGGTTATCTAATACTTCTATTTGGCATTCTCCTGACTCCACCACTCTCAAAGATGGTGAGGATAAACGCTTTGTTTAGATGGCTTGCCACGCTTTTGCTAGTGTCTGCTCAGCCTTGCGGCCTGTTTGTGCTTCGGCGCTTATGGCAGTGGCTACCAGGTCTGTGGTTAGGGACCTGTTGAGTACCTCCAGGCTTGACCCGGCTAGTGATGAGTTTGCCGCCCTTAAGCGGTGTGAATTGTTCATGTCCTTTGTGCTTGCCACCTTGGATGACACCATGGTCATGTGTGGTAGAACTTCGGCCTTGCTTGTAGCTATTCGGCGGTCGGTGTGGTTGCGCCAGTGTGCGGCTGATTTTGTGGGTAAAAAATCTCTTACAGCACTTCCCTTTGTGGGGTTGCGGCTCTTTGGAGAAAGATTGGATTCTGTCACGAAAGGAGGGAAGTTACCTCAGCGTAAGAGGCAACGTCGTCCCATTCGGGGGGTGGCCTCCTTTAACCCTTCCTTTCGTGGTGCCAGATCTGGCAGAGTTTTGGCCTTCTCTACCCTCAGAGGCGATTCCTGGAGTAGAGGCAGAGGTCGTGCCCGTCCAGGTCACAATTGGAGTTCCAAACCCAAGCCCGCTGCCAAGTAAGCTCAGCAATGAGGGGGCACAATCACCATTGCGGGCGGGGGGACGGCTGCAGCACTTCTTCCAGGTCTGGGACCAGGAGGTCTCAGACAAATGGATCCTGGAAGTGGTGTCTTCCGGTTACAAGCTGGAATTCGAGATCCGGCCTCCTCCCAGATTCTGCAGGTCTCGAGTGCCTTCGGATCCTCTGGCTGCTCAGGGTTTCGGGCGGCAGTAAGTTATCTGCTGGACATGGCTGTCATTTGACCAGTGCCTTCTGCGAAAAGGGGCTTGGGATTCTATTCCAATCTTTTCACGGTGCCCAAGGACAACGGCTCAGTTCGACCCATTTTGGATCTGAAGCTCCTCAATCGGTTTATCCGCTTCAGGAAGTTTCGCATGGAAACCTTGTGTTCAGCCATCGATTCTCTTCATCAGGGGGACTTCATGACGTCCATAGACATCAAGGATGCGTATATGCATGTACCGATCTTCCAGGCACACCAGAGATTCCTCAGGTTCGTGGTGGAAGATCAGCATTTTCAGTTTGTGGCCCTTCCATTCGGGCTTACCTCGGCTCCGAGGGTGTTCACCAAGGTACTGGCGGGGGTGATGGCCCTCCTCAGAGTCCAGGGCATTCGCATAGTGCCATATCAGGAAGACCTTCTCATTTTGGCTTCCCCTCTCAGCCAAGCGGAGCTAGACACCAGAGTGGTGGTATCCACGCTGGAGGTTCGGCTGGGTGATCAACTATCTCAAGTCCTTCCTCTCCCCGTCCAGGGAGGTTTCGTTTCTGGGCATGACTCTTTCAGGCCAGCGTGTTCCTTCCTAAGCCCAAGATTCTTCTGATCCAAGATTTGATTCGGCTTCTGCTATCCAATCCTCGCCCGTCTATCCGGCTAGGGATGAGATTGGTAGGTCTGATGGTGGCTGTCTTCGAGGCAGTCCCTTTTGCCCAGTTTCACATGACGCTTCAGCTTCATCTTCTAGCGACTTGGGACAAGTGTCCGCTATCATTGGATCAGTCTTGTCTGCTGTCTCCCCGGGTTCAGCAGTCCCTTTAGTGGTGGCTAGTGTCATCTGTTGAAGGGCAGATCCTTTCTGACCCCTTGTTGGGAAACGGTCACCACAGACACACGGACGCCAGCCTATCGGGCTGGGGGGATTCTGGAGGGAAC
Organism: Gastrophryne carolinensis; assembly: GCA_027917425.1. Taxonomy (NCBI): domain Eukaryota; kingdom Metazoa; phylum Chordata; class Amphibia; order Anura; family Microhylidae; genus Gastrophryne; species Gastrophryne carolinensis. Next base: position 199,042,007 of record CM051241.1, read on the forward strand.
ATCAGTTCCAGGGGTTGTGGGGGCCTCAGGAGGCTCATACCCCCATCAACATTTTGGAGCTGCGGACCATTTGGTTGGTTCTGTCTCGCTTGACTTTCTTTGCAGGGGTTGCCAGTTCAAGTCCGATCGGACGGCGGTCGCTTACATCAATCACCAAGGAGGGACTCGCAGCAGGAGTGCCTTCAGGTATCTCTGATCCTTGTTTGGGCAGAGAACAATGTACCTTGCATCTCAGCCATTAACATTCCGGGAGTGGAGAACACAAAGGCGGACTCCCTGAGCAGGAGATCCTCCCGCCAAGGAGAATGGTCTCTCAGTTCCAAGGCATTCCAATCCCTTTGTCACAAGTGGGGGACTTGTGACAGGTGGATCTCTTTGCCTCACGTCAATCACAATTTTCCTGCCTTTGTGTCGCTGTCTCAGGATCCTCTGGCAGTGGATGCCATGTCCCCGGCTTGAAGAGAACTGGGGTTTCTGTACCTGTTCCCCCCCCCCCCCCCATTCTCCATGGTGGGCAAGGTGGTGCGCAAGCTAACTCTAGAAAGGGCACCAGCAATTCTGGTGGCTCCAAGGTGGCCAAGACGAGTGTGGTTCGCAGATGACGTGCGGCTGGCAGCAGATCAGTTTTATCTGCCTCTTCTTCCGTATCTTATCACCCAGGGTCGGCTACGCTACCCCAATTTACCAACCCTGGCTTTGACGGCGTGGCTGCTGAAGCCTCAATTTTAAAGGAGGAAGGTCTTTCTGATGCGGTGGTTGACTCTTGTTAGAGCTAGGAAGAGATCTTCCTCTAACGTCTACTATAGGACTTGGAGGTCTTGTATTAACTGGTGCGAGGCTAGGGCCTTGCCTTGTAGGGTGTTTTCTATTCCCAGAATTCTGGAGTTTCTTCAACATGGTCTGGACTTGGGGTTCCAGCTTAGTACTTTGAAAGGGCAGGTTTCTGCCCTGGCGGTTTTCTTTCAAAGGTCTTTTGCCCTTCATCCCCTGGTTGACATCCCAGGGGGTTACTCATGTGCGGCCTCCTAGAAAGCCCTTGCTGCCGGTTTGGGATTTAAACTTGGTTCTATCGGCTCTCCAGGGGCCTCCTTTTGAGTCGGTGCATGATATTGCTCTTTCTCTGCTCACTCAGAAAGTTGCCTTTTTGGTGGCTATTACCTCTGTTCGGCGTGTCTGAGTTGACAGCCTTGTCTATTCAGGCTCCTTACTTTGAGAGACACCAGGACAAGGTAGTTTTCCGCTTTAAGCCGGATTTCCTTCCTAAGGTGGATTCGGCCTTCCACCTCCAATCAAGATGTAGTTCTCCCTTCCTTGTGTCCTAAGCCTAGCAATGACAAGGAGAGGACCTTACATTCTTTGGATGTGGTTCGATGTGTGAAATATTATTTGGTGGCTACTTCTCCTTTTCGTAAGACGGACGCCTTTTTCGTGGTGCCCTCCGAGCCCAGAAAGGTCTGGCGCCCTCTAAGTCCTCCATTAGTAAATGGATTCGACAGGCCATTGTTGGGGCCTATTCTGCCAAGGGGAAGGTTCTCCCTTTTCATGTTACTGCTCATTCTACTCGTGCTGTTGGGGCTTCTTGGGCTTTTCAACATCGGGCTTCTGTTGAACAAGTTTGCAAGGCTGCTACTTGGTCTTCGGTTCATACTCTTTCTAAGTTTTATAAGGTTGATGTGCGGGCCTCAGCGTATGCTGTTTTTGGCCGCAAAGTTCTGCAATCTGCAGTAGTTTAAGTTTGCATTATTGCCTTTTTGGGATCCCCACCCTTTTTGGACACTGCTATTGGATGTCCCAAGTGTCATGAATATTCGGAAGCGGGGTGTGTGACATACTGGGAATAATACCATTTTGTGATTACTCACCTGTAAAATGGTTATTACAAGTAACACACACCCCGCTTCATCCCGCCCTTTTTTGGTTTTCTGGGATCCTTTATATGGTGAACCTTTTTTCTTTGCTGTTTACATTTGGCTCTTCCTGTTCCCTTTACTGCTGTCTTATACTGGGGAATGGTGGGAGGTCCCAGATATTTATGGACCGGGAGGGGTTCCTTTTTTCATGTCATCTCTGCAAGATCGCCCTCTACAGGACAGTTACCCAAGTGTCATGAATATTCGGAAGCGGGGTGTGTGACATACTTGTAATAACTATTTTACAGGTGAGTAATCACAAAATGGTATTTTTCAGCACCAAGCTTCTGTTGAACAAATTTGCAAGGCCGCTACTTGGTCTTCTGTTCATACTTTTTTATAAGTTTTACAAGGTTGATGTTAAGGCCTCGTCTGATGCTGCTTTTGGTCGCCAAGTTCTGCAGGAGGCAGTGGTTTAAACTGCCCGCTGTTACGTTTTGGGGATCCCACCCTACCTTACGGACACTGCTATTGGATGTCCCATGTGTAAGGAATATTCTGGAACAGGACGTGCTGTATACTTAGAATAATACAATTCTGTGATTACTCACCTGTAGAATTGGTATTCTATGTATACAGCATATCCTGTTCCATCCCACCCTTGTTGTTGTCCTTAGTTACCTCTGTATGGGGATTATTCATATGTTCATTTTTTAATTCTTATTATTATTCTCCCGGCTTCTTGTTAACTGCTTGTCAATACTGGGGAATTTGTGGGAGGTCCCTGACTTGTATAGGGCCGGGAGGAGCCACAAGCTGTTTTCTGCAGTCCAGCGCCATCTTGTGGATGTATAACCCATGTGTAAGGAATATTCTGGAACAGGACGTGCTGTATACATACCAATTCTACAGGTGAGTAATCACAGAATTGTATTTTTCTTATGATGTTGAAAACTGCTTCCATACGACATATTTTCTATCTGCAATCTTTTGCTATTGGCAATGTGCTCTATACACTCAACACTGCTGCTGGGCTTGTGTAAGGTTAAGTGACTACCTCACCTCAGTGGTGGCTATAGCAGCAGTGTTCGGTTTACAGGACTCTTCTCTGTGTACGTTGTCAAAAAAAAATCAGCTCAGCACCTTGAGAACATTATACACTTTCAAAAATGACATTGAAAGTGGATTTGTCCTTTTTAAAGGTTCAGCCTACTAAAGCAACCAGAAATGGTCTCCTTTTGTCTCCCACAGCTGATCGCTCCTAGATAGTTTGCTCACTAACTTACTGCACAAAGTTGTAAAATCAATTCCCACACTATCCTGATGTCTTGTCACTGGTGCCGCCTCTGCGAATGGCTGCCCCCGCCATTAGTGACTTTAGCAGGCCCCCGAAATTACTGTAATAGAGGGTTTGTGCCAAGCATTGACACGGGCCGTGGCCACGTGTAGAAGACATGCCAAGTCCGTACTTTTTATTGGTTTGCTACTCCTACTGTTAAGTGCTTACAGGCTTTATTTTACAGTAGCAGGGGAAAATTCAAACGCTCACCTCTGGCATGGATACAGAGCTCCACCCGCTTCCACTGACACTTGCGGGAAAAAGAATAGACATTTACTTACCTTTGCCCCTGATCCCTCCCACTGGCTCTCCTATTCACCTGGATTCACCTGGGGTGCCTCAGATTTCCCCCCCCCACCCCTGCGTGGTGGAGAGAGCCCGAAACAAGCCCCCCCTCCCCATCGCTCCTGTCTGCCGTTAGCCCCACCGTGATGTCACACTCCCAGTCCAACAATTCTCAGATGACAGAGAGGCTGAGGACGCTGATCCCCTGCCACCCCAGCCCCCCTCCACCGATCACCTCATCTCTCTCTCTATCTCTCTATCTGATCGAGGGACATGATCAAGACAGGACACAGGGTCAGAGGTATTTTTCTGTCTCACCTTTTTGTTAACCCTTTTGTAAATGGGTAAGGGATCCATGGGACCCCTATACCAGTTCACAAGGCTCAGGGTCTGGCAAGTCATCTGTGGCTAGCAGGTGAATTGCAATTGACCCGCAGCCCCCAAATTACCTGCCTCCCCAAAGGCTAGGAAGTGGGGGAAGAAGTGTCCGGGGTATGTAGGCTGCAGGGTGGGGGCCAGTCCCAGGGACGGGATCAAGAGAGAAGCCTTCCCATCCATCATTACCAAACTCTTATCACATGGCAGTGTTAGAACTGGTTCCAGGTCTCCAAAGGAGCAAAGGGGTGTACTCATGTCTTCCTGGTCCAAAAATCTTCGGGAAAATTCTGCATGATTTTAAATTTGAAAAACCTAAACGGCAATATAAAATACAAAAAATCTGGAAGGAATCCATTTAATCCATAAGAGACCTCTTACAGAAGGAGGCACTGATGGTGTCAGTTGACTTACAGGATGCCTACCTCCACATTCCTATCCGTCTTGCTCACAGAAGGTTTCTGAGGGTCGCAATCCTGCTAGGAGGCAAGGTGAAGCATTGGCAATTTCAGACTCTGCCATTTGGCCTAACTTCAGCACCTCCAGGCTTTACCAAGATTCCATCAGAAGCAATGGCTCACCTATTTGGATGACCTGCTTCTTTGTGATGGACAGGTCATCCCTTGGTCTAATGACCTCCTCCATACCAGTAGTTCCCTGGGCCCAGCTTCATTCTCGTCCCTTGCAGGCCTTTTTTCTGGACACATGGGACAAGCATCACATCAAGCCTCCCTGGATCGGTTAGTCGCCCTGCCAGAGCAGGTAAGGGGAAAGTCTGGTATGGTGGACCTTGTCCACAAGCTCCTGTGGCTGGGGAGCTATTTGCCAAGGGCAATACTCAGAGGAGGTGAACAAGAGCAATGGCCCGGAACTTCAGGGAGCTCCTAGCCGTAAAAGAAGCCCTGAGTGAATTAGTTGGAAGTAGTGGGCAGAGACATCCAGATTGGCTCAGACAATGTCACGGTAGTTGCCTTTCTAAACCACCAGGTAGGAACAAGGTCGTTGGAACTTTCCAGATTGACCAAATCCCTGTTGGAGAGCCAGGAGGGGAATGTCGGGGTCCATTTAGTCGCACATAAAAGGGGACTTAAATGTAGAGGCAGACTTCTTGAGCAGAATAAGAATAGACCAGGGAGAATGGGTGCTACATCAGCAAGTGTTTTTCAGATATTGACTCTGGGGGGGCAGTGAGATATAGATTTGTTTGCCAACAACCGTAACACCAAGTGTCGGAAGTATTTCTCTCTCAGGCGGGATCCAGTGGCTCGGGGTCTGGATGCACTCAGCAATTAGTGGGGAGAATTCAGCCTTTAAGCATCCCCCCTCCCCCCCGGGATCTCGTGATTGTACCACATTGGCTCAGGAGACCGTGGTTCTCCCTCCTGTCCTGGATGTCGGTAGAGCCGCCATGGCTTTTGACGGAAATTCCAGATGTCATTTACCAGGGCCTGGTATGGAAAAAAGATATCTATTCTTCACCTCGTCTGTCCTTAAGGAAAGAGGTAGCTTTGGTTTTAGAATTTCTACGGGAAAGTTATGAGTTAGGCCTAGCCTTAAGCACCCTTAAGGTTCAGACTTCGGCCTTTTCAGTCTTGGTTTGGAGGAACATCTTAGAGACGATCCTTTTGGTGGATAGATTTTTCATAGCAGTTTCCAGGAAACAGCCCTTTAATGCCAAAATGTTTCCCAGTTAGGATTTGTCTTTAGTTCTTCAATGCTTCCTGCCAGTATGAGGGCAGTGGGCTGGAGGCGCTCCTTCTCTTCCGGTCTTTGGCAGAAACTAGGAGCTACCAATACATATGTAATCGAGAAAAATGGGGCTTTCATGTGCAATATGGTTCTTCTGAATAAAATACATGTTTTATTTAAAATAAACTAGATACATTTTATTTTTAAAACCTAGTGAAAAATGACCGGTCGACAGGGGGTGACGCCATCTCAAGTAGACTGTCAGTTAAAAGCTATGCATGTTGGATATTCTTTTTGGGGACCTTGCACTTTCAGATTTAGCTTTTTTTCTTTGCATACTGATATTTTAGGAAAATGTGTTTTCTATTCTGCTTTTTTATAATTTTTTTAGGGAAACCCTGTGCAACCAAAGAATTCTTCAAGGGATTATTTCCAGAAAGATGTGCCCACTCCAACAAGCTGGGTATCCCTAGAAAGCTTAATGTGTCTACTTTCAGGGATTATATGGTTTGGTTTTTTTTTTGGGGGGGGGGGGGGTATTTCAAATCTTAAAAGTTGTTTTTCTTGAAAAACTTCAAGGTGGGCATAGCAGTATTTTATCTGAAAATCTCCTAAAGCACGATCTCCATTTGGAGGAGTCTCCTGGGCAAGAAAGGGTGTCTACAAATACATTTGTTGTACCAGTGAAACCGGGATAAATGGTGCTTTTACACACAATTTTATTGAAAAACTTTTTTTATTACAAAAATTTGCAATTTGTCAACATTTTTAAAATATTTTTTGGCACATTTCAACCAAAAATACTGAGAATACATAATTATGTTCCTGGAAAATCCCTTAAAAAATCAGTTCAACATGTGCCAACTATTGAAAAATGATCTGGCAACAGAGGGTGACAAAATCTTAAGGTAGGCTGGCAGTTAAGGGGCCACTCCAGCCCCAGTGTAAAATATCCCCTACCCTACCTCTCCTATTAGCGCTAAAGCACCCGTAATAGAGGAAATAAAAAAGAAACACTCCTCTACCCAGAATCCAGTGGCGATGTCGGCAGGGCCGGTGCTCCTCCTCATCGCACATGCTTCTGTCTGCCTGCTGGGACTTCAAGAAAATGGCAGTGGGTGATTGTTGTGGAGTCTCCTCTATTACATGTGCTTTAACGCTAATAGGAGAGGGCAAGGAGGGGGGCGTTTTTAATATTTTACATTAGCACTGGAGTGGCCCTTTAATTCTGCCCCTGCCTGGATATTGCAGCATTGTGTCAAAGTATGCTGATATATACATGCTGCCTGGTTTTGTACTGGAGAGCAGCCACGCCCACTTTCAAAAGTTATCTGCTTTTGAGGGCTTGGTTTTGAAAAAAATGGGAACCTTTGTTGCGATGCAATTTATAAGTTCTATGTAGTTGCCTGGACAATCCCTGTAACCCTCTTGCCTAATGAAAACCAGACATTTGAATTCCAAAATGTGTATTTATCATAAAATGTTGACTATTTATCCATATCCTTAGGCATTTCACAAAGAACATTAATTGAACTTTGGTGCATTTTGCAGGAGATGACCCTTGAAGAGAGAATGGTGATTGCAGATTTGGCAAAGTGTGATTTCACTGAAATGTTTAACTACTATAAAGGGAAAATGGAGGAGAAGAAAAACCGGACCAAAGAAGAAAAGCTGGTAAATGTATAAGAAATGGGTTCCTTCTGGGCTTTTTAATAGGTAAATTCAAGAGCAGGTTTTGTCGACCCTATTAAAGCGGACCAACACCCAGGGGGTATCAGATCCCTCCCCGTGGGGCATCCGAAATCGGGATGTCCTGCGGGGTGAAACCCCCCAGGAAGCCCACAAATTGCCACAATCCTACCTTTTCCATGTTCCAGCGGCGCATGTGCGTCCGCCGCCTCCCGCGCGTCCCTCTAGCAGGGCGCGCTCCCACGTCGGCAGTTTGTGAATGGCTGGCGCGGGTGCGCTCCCTGTAAGAGGGACGTGCGGGAGGCGGCGGCGGACGCGCTCTGCTTGTCCGGTGCTGCCTCTCGCTTGTCCACTGGCGGGGATTGGCTGCAGCGGTCACGTGGGAGCGGGGTGAGGTGAGTTTTCGGGGCTTTCTGGGGGGTTTCACACAGCGGGGCACCCCCGATCGGGGTGCCCCACCGAAGTGGACCAAAACCCAGGATAGTCAAAATCCTGGGTGTTGGTCCACTTTAAAGCGGACCAAAACCCACATTTTTAACATTCCATGAATTGCTCCCCTTATGAAGAGCAACTTTTGTCAATTTCTACTGCTCCACTCTAATCCCAGATAATGGTGCCTGTTAAAGCTGTAAAGCTCAGCCGCCTCCATTCATTGCCACACCTATGCTATCCTATGATCACCTGACACCATCCTATGATCACCTGACACCACACACCAAGAGGGAGCAAAAAATGGTGTTCCGGAAAATGTAAAAAAGCGGAAATAACCATTTCTAGTTCTATGCCCTAAGAAGGGAATATCAGCAGGGGCTTTGGTCAAATGTATTTCACAAGTTAAGTGGGTTTTGGTCTGCTTTAAACCATATGTAATGGGTAGGACTTGTGTAGGATCCCCAATTGTAACAGTATTTGATAGGAAATAGTTGGCGTCAGGGAAGTACATCCCCCTTGGGGACTTTATAGATGAAAACCTGTATTGGTCTACTGTGTCTGTCGGCCAAGGAACCACATAAAGCCCAAACCAGCCCTAACTTTTACACCTGGAACCACTTTGGAAGTTGGATTTTGTCTTTAATAAAGTAAAAGGAGCTTCCTTCAAAAAACTAGTCTGAGACTGTGTACTCCTGAGTAAATGTATGACTGACTGCGACCCACATACTTCAAACCACATAAGACACCTTTGGGGCCTAGAAGAATCCACTACTCACACACCCTGTAATCCCACCGTTCTGTAGAGCTGAAGGGTCCCTAAGACTATACTTGTACCACATTTGATCATTTTCATTTTGGATGAACAGGTTTGAATTATTTCATTGCACACTCTTGTGGGTAATCTATATAGTAGAGCATAAAGTAGTGTATTTTGAAATGGTATTGGTTGCTTGGAACCAAACTGTGGATCTGGGCACGTCGCTAGGTTAGTGGGTGTGGCTTTTAATAACATCTGTCTTATGAGAACATCAAACAATGAAAGTCTAAAAGAGCAAGTTTTAAGGCCCTGTTAGTGTTTCTGGGGAAGTACTCACCCCTGATACCCAAAATCTGAGAGGCCTATATGTAAGAAATGAAAAACGCAACAAATGTTGTAAAGGCAACATTGTTTCAAATAATCTTTCTGGAATTCTGTCTGATAAAAGATAACTGAAAAGTTTGTGTAACATTTTCTCTCACCGAAGATAAATGAGCACTGTTGTAAAAGTGGTTGGATTTTGTGAATTTTTCAGCGTATATGATTAATGGCTTAAGTCTTGGTCAGAGTAGATAAAAGCAAGAACCGCATGGATTCCAAGCTCCGCACTTGCCAAACCTGCTAGAATCTGATGAACAAACACCTGCCACTTAATTCCTCAGCCTGTCTGCTTACCCGCCATTTCTTAATGTAGACAAATGTTGTGGGGGCTGTGTGCAAAACTGTGTGGGGAATGCTGGTCATTATAGAAGTATGGGAGGGGGGTCTAGAGCTAAGGGCAAGGGACATGGCAATCAGTAAATCATTAAAACTGCTTCAGGAAGTCTCTACGAATATCATCCTCTAGGAAAGTTTTTCTGTCATAGGGTGGGAGCACATCAGCCGCTAAGGTAAATGTGAAACATGGCAGCAGCACCATAGGATTGGTGAGTAGGGGGCTTCCTGCACTACTTGGCCTAGAAACTTACCAGACAGTAAATAAGACTACATTTTACAAGGGGTCAGGAAAATAAATCTGCTTTAACATTTCCTCAAAAAACTAGAAAACCTTCATATATATCCATTCAGCTCATAGTTTTTGTGTCACTGAGGATATCACAGGTATTTTATATTCTTGAATTGTGGTCCTTTATGAAGTCTGAATAACAAGGAACCTTGTGCTGCTCTGCAAGGGGCTGATTTCCCCTTTGTACCATAAAACCGAAATTATTGCAGACTACTTGCATTCTGGCATCACTCCACTGATATGGGAACCTCTTCTATGCTGCCTCTTCTAAAATGTGCGTCCAAACATCTCAACCTATTTTATATTCGTGGTATAAAGTACGTCCTGCTCCAGATAGATTACTTACACTTGGGTTATCCTCCGCCAGATGGCGCTGCACTGCAGAGACATGTAAAACAGGCTCCTCCTGGCCCCTCAAGTACCCAGGGACCTCCCACAAATCCCCAGATTTCTCTGCAGTGCTTACTGCAAAGACATGAAATTATCACTCTCTCGCAGGGGAGCTGGGCTATTAGCCTGTGGCCCTGTTGGACTATTCCACCCGTTCCTCGTGTGATGTGCCTCCCAGCCTGGGCTGCGCTGGTCGGGTGAAGGTAGGCAGCACCATGTGTGCTTAAGGAGCGCTGCTCCACCGCAATCCCCCACCAAAGGGTAGGCGGTATAGGCTGATGGTGAGCCTTTATGGGATGCCCCTCCCGCATTATTGTCCCATGCCCCGTGTAGTGGTGGGTCCTGTACAGAGGGCCGCCATCCTCCCTCATTCTCCCTGTAGCCTTCGGGGGGGAAAGAAGGGGGGGTGGGTGAGCGTCTATCGTGATTCGTGCATACGGCTTTTTTGACTAGTATATGTGGTGTCAGCCGCCGCGCTGACTTGTCTTTTTACTATTGCAAATGCCGCCGCGCGTCTTTTCCTTCATTTGGATGATCCGCGCCGGGCGGCGGCGTTACCTCAGACGCTTCTGTGTTCTCATTGGTTGCTTGTCTGTGGGCTTCGCGATCTTCGAGGGGGGGCGGGGCCTGGCTTGGCACGCTCTGCTTCACGGCTCGCTCTGGCCCGCCCTTCGAGGTACTCTCGGCGCCATTGTCAGGTCGCGCGCGCTTGTGACGGTTCTACTTACCGCTGTCCGTAAGTGCCCTCGCGGCAACTTCATACTCATTTTAGTGTTTGGTTTTGGCATCCCTTCTTCCCATTGTGTCTTTGACGGGTGAATCCATTGGCTTCTCCCGGCCCGGTGTAATTGATAGTTGGGCATTGTATAATTGCTCCCACTTCCATAGCGGGTCATTGGGGCATCCAGGGTTGCTTTATAGCATCCATCCCTACTGGCATATTGTGCCTAATAATCACCATATGGAGGCATCTCAGGATAATGTGACCGGGGTTCCTTCGGGACAAGCCCGGCTGTGTGTAGCTTGTGGGGTCTCACCTATCAGCGGTGACAATGCGTGGGTCTGTGTTCCTTGCGCACAGCAGGTGCTAACTTTGCAATCCACCCCTCCTGTGGCTGGGCCTGCACCTCATCTCACTTCACCTACTCCCCCAAGCTTGAGTCTCACCCCCATTGAATTGCATACAAGCGGGGATTCTCAGCCTGATGTGTCTGCTAGACTGGCCAGTGTTGAAAAATTGATTGCTAATACTTTAGCGCGTAAGGCCAATGCTAAAAAGCGTCACTTAACCCCTGATGCCACTCTTTTCCCTATGGAGTCTGAGTTGTTGCATCTATGTGGCTATACCCCCTCGGACGAAGGGGAGCTGTTTTCTGATTCAGGATCATCTGTTGAGAGACCCAGGGGTCATGACGATTCTGGCTCTGACTCCTGGGCCCCGGATGATTCTGACAGAGTGCTGGTTCAGATTTTTGAGGTTCTGTCCATCTCTCCCCCTGTTGCGGCTCCCAGGCAAAGGGGTGAGCTTTTTCATACTGCTAAGGCTCATTTGGAATTTCCTGAGCAAACCCATTTCAATATCGTGCTTAAGGAGTGGGAATGTCCCAGTAGACTTCCCGGTATACCTAAGAGTGGGGACAGAAAGTACCCCTTTCCTGCTGATATGGTCAAGTGCTGGTCATCCCCTCCCGAGGTGGATGCTCCTATTCTAGGGCTGCCTAACACCTCTGTTATGCACTCCCCTGACTCTACTACTCTGCGGGATGGCGAGGACCGGCGCATTGACCAATTGGCGTGCCATGCCTTTGCATTTGTGGGGACGGCGCTTCGCCGGGTTTGCGCCTCGGCCATTACATCTGTGGCGCTCAGGTCCCTGATCAGAAGTGTACTTGACGGTGCTCCTGATGATTGCTACCTGATGTGTTTAATGCACTGTCTAACTGTGATGTTTGTAAACTTTATCCTATCTGCCTTGGATGATGGCATTAGGATGTGTGCGAGAACTTCTGCCTTGGTAGCTATACGCCGCGTGGTTTGGCTGCGCCAGTGGGCTGCTAACAATGCTGCAAAGGGCCTCACTGGGCTTCCATTTTAGGGGCTACGCCTGTTTGGGGACCACCTAGACCTTTTTGTTAAGGGAGGTAAGTTACCCCAGCGCAGACGGCAGTCTCTGCCCTTTCGGGGCCAGGGCTCCCTTTCACTCCCCTACCGTGGTGCTAAACAAGGAAAAGGGGTGTCCTTCGCGGGGGCTCGTGCAGATTCCTGGCACAGGAGCAGAGGACGACGTCCTGGCTCCTCCTGGGGGGCTAAGCCCAAATCCTCCCCCAAGCCCCGTCAGGCATGATGGGGCGCCCTCGCCCGTCAGGGTGGGGGGACGGCTGCAGCACTTTGCTCACGTCTGGAGGCATCACGTCTCAGACCGGTGGATTCAGGAGGTAGTGTCCTCCAGTTACAAGATAGAGTTTGCTGTGCGGCCTCGCCCAAGATTCATCAGGTCCCGGATCCCCCAGGACCCTGTCTCAGCTCAGGTGTTGGCGCAGGCCGTGCAAGGCCTTCTGGGTCTGGGGGTCATTTGCAGGGTCCCCTTAAGAGAAAGAGGCAAGGGGTTCTACTCCAACCTCTTCACAGTTCCAGAATATGCCAGACTGACCCATCTTTTGGGATTTAAAGATCCTCAACAAATTTGTCACGTCTGTGGACATCAAAGATGCTTACCTTCACATCCCTGTGTTTTCAGGACACTAAAGGTTCCTCAGATTCGTGTTGGAAGATCAACATTACCAGTTGGTGGCCTTGCCATTTGGCCTCACTTCAGCTCCCAGAGTGTTCACCAGGGTGCTGGCGGGGGTCTGAGGTCAAGGGGCATCCGCGTGCTGCCCTACCTGGATGACATACTCATCACCTCTCGGTCTCTACAGCAGGCAGAGTTGGACACTCAGCTGGTAGTGTCCACCCTGGAGTCCTTCGGCTGGGTGATCAATCACCCCAAGTCTTCTCTGTCCCCTTCCTCGGTGATCCCGTTCCTGGGAATGATTCTGGCTATGGTTCTGTCAAGGATATTCCTTCCTCAACAGAAGGTGGAAGCTCTAACTGCGCAGGTGAGGTTCCTGCTGTCGTGTCTCCATCCCTCCCTCAGGCAGGGAATGTAGTTGGTGGGCCTGATGGTGGCGTGCTTCGAGGCGGGGCCTTTTGCTCAGTTCCATTTTAGGCCTCTACAACTTCACCTTCTGTCAGTTTGGGACAAGGACCCAACGTCCTTGGACGAGGTCTGTGTGCTCCCCCCCTTGGTCCCAGGAACTTGCTGGGGGGCAGGTCCTTTCTGTCCCCCTCCTGGGAGACGGTCACCATGGATGCCAATCTGTCAGGATGGGGGGGATTCTGGAAGTCCCTGCGGTTCCAGGGAAGGTGGGGGCCTCAGGAGGCCCACTTAACTATCAACATTCTGGAACTACGGGCGATTTGTCTCCCTGTCTCAGGACCCTCTGGCCTTGACCACGGATGCTCTGTCCATGTCATGGCAGGAATTTCGGCTCCTGTATGTCTTTCCTCCATTCCCCCTGCTGGGCAGGGTTCTGCGCAAGATTGCTCTGGAAGGGGTGCCAGCGATTCTGGTGGCCAAGAAGAGTGTGGCTCGCAGACACGGTGCAGATGGCAGTAGACCAGTACGTTCTGCCAGGGGTGCCAGATCTGCTCACTCAGGGCCCCTTACGCCATCCCAATTTACAAACTCTGGCTTTGACGGCCTGGCTGCTGAAACCTCCATCTTGATGGAGAAAGGCTTGTCCGCCTCGGTGGTTGATACCATGGTGAAGGCTAGGAAGAAAACTTCTTCTTCCATCTATTACAGGGTATGGCGTACCTACATTGACTGGTGTGAGTCTAGGTCTCTTCCCTGTCGGGTGTTTTCAGTTCCCAGGGTTCTGAAGTTCTTACAGCATGGGTTGGAGTCGGGACTCCAACTCAGTACTCTGAAGGGTCAGGTTTCTGCCCTGTCTGTCTTCTTTCAGAAGTCTTTTGCTCAGCATCCCTTGGTTAAGACCTTCTTCCAGGGGGTTACTCATGTGCATCCCCCACATTAACCTATGGTCCCTGTTTGGGATTTGAACTTGGTTTTGTCTGCCTTGCAGGGTGCTCCCTTTGAACCTATACAGGATGCTGCTCTGGCTGTACTTACCCTCAAGGTTGTCTTTCTGGTGGCCATTACTTCGGTCATGCGTGTGTCTGAGTTGGCTGCTCTGTCTATTCAGCCCCCATGCTATGAGAGACACCAGGGCAAGGTGGTGGTCCGCTTTAAGCCAGACTTTCTGCCTAAGGTGGTGTCTGTTTTTCATTTAAATCAAGATATTGTTCTTCCTTCATTGTGCCCTAATCCTAGCAACGCTAAGGAAAGGGTTCTGCATTCCTTGGATGTGGTCAGGTGTCTGAAGTATTACCTGATAGTCACTGCGTCCTTCAGGAAAACTGCTCTTTTTGTGGTCCATTCTGGGCCCAGGAAGGGTTTGGCTCCTGCCAAGTTTATTAGCAAGTGGATTCGCCAGGCTGTTGTTCGGGCCTATTCTGCTAAGGGGAAGAATCCTCCCTTCCGCCTTACTGCTCATTCCACTCGTGCTATTGGTGCCTCTTGGGCTTTTCAGCACCAGGCTTCTGTTGAACAAGTTTGCAAGGCCGCTACTAGGTCTTCTGTTCATACCTTTTCAAAGTTTTACAAGGTTGATGTTAGGGCCTCAGCTGATGCTGTTTTTGTCCGCAAGGTTCTGCAGGCGGCAGTGGTTTAAACTCTCTGCTGTTAGCTTCTTTGTTGGGGATCCCACCCTACTTTATGGACACTGCTATTGGATGTCCCAAGTGTAAGTGATCTATCTGGAGCAGGACGTACTGTATACTAAGAATAATACAATTCTGTGAAATACTCACCTGTAGAATTGGTATTATAAGTATACAGTACGTCCTGCTCCACCCCACCCTTGGTTTTGCATTTTTCTGGGTCCCCTGTATGGTGATTGTTATTGTTATAGTTACCGGTTTGGGTGGTTACATTCTCCCGGCTTCTCGTTCACTGCTTTTCAATGCTGGGGATTTGTGGGAGGTCCCGGGTGTTTGAGGGGCCGGGAGGAGCCTGTTTTACATGTCTCTGCAGTGCAGCGCCATCTGGCGGAGGATAACCCAAGTGTAAGTAATCTATCTGGAGCAGGACGTACTGTATACTTACAATACCAATTCTACAGGTGAGTATTTCACAGAATTGTATTTTTTCCTGTTAGAAACTCAAAGAAGAGAATGAGAAACTGCTGGAGGAATTTGGTTACTGCCTCATGGATCACCACCGAGAGAGAATCGGAAACTTTAAGATTGAACCTCCAGGTTTATTTCGAGGAAGAGGGGACCACCCCAAGCAGGGAATGCTGAAGAAGAGGGTGCTACCAGAAGAGGTCATTATTAATTGTAGCAAGTAGGTTGCTTTTTTTCTGTCATTGTTTAAAGAAAAACTACAGTCATGATAAAAAAAAGTTATGAACCTTTATTTAATATCTGTGGTTTGGTTTCCTCCACTACAGATCTTATTACCTCAAATAAAAGTTGGGTTCTTTAGCTAAAAATCATGCAGTTCCGGTAGAAATGTTTTACACGAAAAAGAGGATTGGGCTGAAGATTGGGATAAGAAACAACCCTTATAATACAATACAACATACATACAGTCTTATCAATTCGTTCAATATTACATTTGACAGATATTATTCCTGCTCTCTTCTTGCATTTGTCCAAGCTTAAAAATGTAAATTACATTAAGCTTGACCTTAGCAAAGTATCACATACTAGAGCAACAAAAGCAATAAAACAACAAAACAAAAAAGCAAAACAGAAAAAATTCCTCTCTCAACCATGTTCTTCGCTCAACATACTCTACCCAGGGTTTCCATTCTCCATCAAAATATTGTCTATTTAACAGAATTCCTGTCAATTTTCATTGACCATTAGCTAGTTTACTTTATGCTTTAGGGGACCAAATGGAATATTCAATTCTTTCCAAAATAACTCTGATGGATTTCGCTGCTACTAAAATCATGCCTATTAGTTTGTTTTCATGCTCAATCCGTCTCTTTACTTTCACTCCCATTAATGCCATTTTGGGGTTGCAGTGGCACCCTTTCATATTACTTTTTTAATCAACCTAAAAACTTTATTCCAAAAGGTTCTAGCTTTAGGACAAAGCCACCATATGTGCCATGCATCTCTTATTTTAACATCCCCTAAAACATTTTGGTAAACTGTTGTGAAATATTTTGGTCACCCTTCATGGTATGAGGTACAATCTTGTCAGGACCTCAACATTTGCTTCCATAATAGAAATATTCATAGACCTCTTATTCATGCGATTCAAGCCATTTCCCCGCCATGCCAATGGCATCACCTCCCTCATGCCACTTTCCCACGCCTTTCCCTTCTGTTTCTCTAAAATAGAGAAGAGTAAATAAATTCTCCCCCCTTTCAAATACCCCTTCTTTTAAGCTGTAAACATCACCTCCTCATCCATGGTTCTATTTAATGAGCTTATGAAATGGAGTATTTGAATAGCCAGTAACCCCCAAATTCTGAATTTAGGGCTCCCCAAAATGGGTGTATGTGGAACCCATCTAGAGGTAAGGGTTTCAGATCTAAGAACCTTATCCTGTATTTCCGTTGAGACCGAGACAAGTGGGTAATTGATTAGGGGTCTCTGCCTTGTAGGGACTCAAAACAAGGCATCCAGTGACATCTCCCTACTAGCTGGTCTCTCCATCTCCAACCAAGTTGGAATATCTTTGTCTATACATCTTAGAAATCTGGTCTGTTCTAGCAGCTGGATAGTATTTCATTAGGTCAGGGGGGCCCCATTCCTCGATTTTAAGTGGGGTATAATTTACACTCATTAAATCTACTCCATGGGATTACAGGAATTTTTTGACCGTTTTATATGGGGGGAATTTCTTCCACATTTAACCCATCTGTGCAGTGAGTGTACACATGCCTCGAGTGGTGGGCTGCCCTAATTAAAGCATGTGGAGCAGTTAGGTACTTTGCTCAAGAGCACTTAAGTCATGCAGTACATACAGAGGATAGTGTGGAGGGAATGTTCCGTGTTTTTAAAACCAATATAAGTGCACTGGAGGGGCAGATTGACCAGACCATGGCAGGTTTTTGGCCCCAGCCTACCTCTCAACACTGCCCCTTACTAAAGTGTAATTAACTCTTATTAGGGAAGTCAACTTGCTCCATCATGTTTATCCTTAGGAATATTGTGTTTGCTGCAGTATAGTTTTATTGGCTTTGTCAAAAATGTAAAAAATGTATGAAGGTTTCACTTGAGGAACATGGTGCTACCTGCAGAGTAGAACTTAACTAGCCCAAGCTGCAAATGTAAGGTGATGTGCAGGGAATGGCCAACCCACTTACTCACTGTTCTGTTAGATTCAATCAAAGGTAGGATCTCATGGCTGAAACAATGAAAGGTCCATTGTATATTTGGGGAAACATACCCACAGTACAGACATGTCTCTTCCACCTAGTTCACAATCAAAAAAAAAAAAAAAAAAAAAATCCTCAATTTGGGCATCAGCTTAGGCTTGATCTCAATTGGACAGTATTCCATTAACACAGGTGTTGTAGTCCACTGGTCTCCCAAGCACTATCCTTTTCCCTGCTGGGTGGGCTCACTTTCCAGTCTGTCCATACTCGAGCTCTTCTAAATGATTTTTGATTTAGGTAATGCTTACCTAAGTGCCTTCTGGCCCAGCTAAGCTCCAACACAGTAACTTGTAACATAGGCTCCCTCCTACTCATGTGTTACACATGACAAGGTACCCTCCACATATGGAATAGGCCCTCTTCCAACCTGCTTGGAGGACTTCCAACTAGTTTTTTTTTTTGCACCTAGCTTAAACGCAATGCTAATTTGAGCTCATTTTAGCTTTACTCTTACCACTGCCATATTATATGGAACCCTTTAAACCAAGGCTCTGAACATCTATCCTGCTCCCTGTCTACTTGAGATGTATATGTTCTAAGAGAGGGTTCTCAATCCTCAGAACTTTCTCTGTGATCTTTAGCTTCGTGCTCTAGATAAAAGGGTTAAAAGACACTTTGACATTTTATGGACCTGAATTAAAACCTTCTGTGAACTGGCTGTCGAGTTCTACCTGGCATAGCATTCCCCCTTTGAGGTTTTTCTTTAAATAAGCAGGGGTCTTACCACAAATCCTGCCTGTAAACTGTAGCAGAGTTATTCTTTTATAAAAAACAAAACAAAAAAAAAACTGATGGCCATGTTCTTTCAAGCAAGTGACAAGGACAGGACATGTTACTGTGGCTTGTGCTTGCTGTGCTCTGCCTGCTGAGTACAGACTTAAACGGGATTAATTCTCTGTTTGCCTCTTTGACCTGCGATGTCAAAACGCCTCGAGTTGGAGAGATTTTTTTTGTAGCTTGCAGAAATCTACAAGAGGGCACACCTTCTGCAAGCATGGTCACCGTAGGGCCATAGAGTATCTTTCAGAGTACCTTGACTATTAAACAGATTGTTGAATTAATTTTGCACCTTCAATTTTTATGCTGCTTTCGACAAAAATTGTTGCTGGTAAGCGTTTAAAGCCTGCCTAGATTCAAATGAGCTTAGAAGAAGTACATTCTCCCAACTAACCCTGGTGACACAGCCTTATTAGTTGCAAACTTCCTATTCAAAACTGTCTGGAGGCCTGCTAACCCTTACAGGACAGGGGCATCCTAATTTGGTTTCCTGCCATGCATATACCACTGTGAAGTCAGATATTAGGCAGCTGCTACTTGCAACTTCTGTGTTTCACCTTGGTTCACATGCTGGACTTATAAGTCACTGTGTGTTTACCAGACCAGCAACACCCTTTGGGTGTGTCCTTGATTACATGAATGGCAGCTGTCTGTGCTGGAGCATAGGATTGTATATAGGCTGCCTGGTGCTGGCTAGCATGGCAGCTATACAGCTGGGCCCCAATCAGAGACTCTTTAATGGAGCAGGAACCTCCCGGGGCTCCTCATATAGGGCCTATGGCCCTCTTTACTCTGACTATAATCTACTAAAGTAAATGTACTGTTCCCAGTGCTAAGTTTGATGCTTCATTTTAAATGATGCACCACCAATGAACTGCTAGACAGAAACTAGACAGGCTCAATTGTCACCGATATCTGCATCCATGACGGTGCACAGCTGCCGGAGGGTTCGTGGGGGGCGGATCTATAATGCGAACACTACCATCAAGGTGCTCCCACAGATTCTTACTGGGGGTCAATTCTGTGGAATTAGGGGGCCTGGGAAGTACTTATAGGTCCTGGTCCCGCTCTTTCAACCAATGTTGGACATTTCTAGCCATGTGACAGGCCGCATTGTCTTAATGGAAGATCCCATCAGTCCCTGGGAATAAAATCAACATCAATGGGTGTATGTGATCTGCAAGGATGGATTCATGCCCAAATCTGTTGACTTGAGAAAAAATATTCCCTAGATAAAACATCCATCCATTCAATAAAACAGAAAATGTGACTCGCTGGAAAAGACCACTCTCTGCCACTCCACAAAGTTTCTGATACCACTGAGAAAATCGAATCTTTTTCTGTGGATGCAGTTTCCTAAGCCAAGGTGTAGTAACCATCCCATCTGCTCTAGAGCCCCATACAAAGTCTGGTTAGCTGAATGGTTTAGATTAGTCTGGTAGAACCCTAATTAGTTTTTTGTGAGCTGCTCCACTGTAGAGTTTCAAGCTTTCACATCTTCTATCACATCAATGGCAGGCAGTGCTCCGCACTTATTAGTGCTCCGCACTTTCACTTATTTGCAATGGTTCAATTTGTCGACTCAAAATACTACCACCACAGCAGCATGCAAACTGTTTACACACTGTGTGGTTCTAAATAACTGCCACCCTTGACCTGAAAGCCAATAATAATCACTTTTTTGCAACTCTGATAAACTGCCCGATCACACACCTTATATACCCACCATACAAGCTTACCACATGTAGCTTTCTTCAAGCGCTACAAGCTACTCTATTTGGTAGAACAAAGCGATTTCCATGGACTGGTGGCTGCACTAATAGGACCCTTTCAGCTTATTGCTACCAATGCCACATAGCCTGCATGACTGTAGTTACCCGTATCAAGGACCAATTAGGGTTCACATGGGACAGCAGATCCATAGCCTGGCATATTGGAAGCCATTCCCTTGTATGGCTCTAGTTCAGAACCGCTGACCAGATGCCATTATGTAACACAACTCTCCGTAATACACTTCTAATCTTGGGTTAGAATACTCTCCTCCGTAATTATCTTTTGTTTTCCATAGAAATCAAAGTAAAAGTACAATTTGTGCTGTAAAATACGTAAGATAACGATGCAGAATGACTGCAGTAATGAATTTCAGGTAGAGATAAACCAAACTAATACTTCTGGAAGGTTTAATCTCTCTGCGGTTAGCCTGTTACTCCATCAGTCTTTATCCTAACCTGGATTTTTCTTTAAACCTTGAATTACATGATTTAAATTAGGCTAATGCAATAATGCCGCTTGTTAAACTGTTCTGTTTAATTCTGGATAACGTCTGGATTAAATGTCTTACTCTGCGGTGTTCAATCAGGATTGCGATGTCTCCCATTAGAAACCGTGTGTGGCAGTTACATCAGCTTTAGCCTCTCCTCCCTTCTTGGCCAGTATTTAAAAGGCTGAATACTGTCCGTAGGGGTCTTTAAAACTCTAGGGCCTCTCAATTTTCTGTCCGCAGGGGAACACGGATTCTCCAGTAATGTTACCACTGGCAATACCTTAGTAAAAGCACTGAGCCATGGGCAGCAGCATCCCTTTAGCGGCTGTACTAACCCATACCAGGCATATTGGAATGGCTGGTGCAAAGAATGCAGAGCTTTGGGATGGGAGCTACCTGCAGGTAGCCTTTCATTAAGCTTTCTTAGCCACTCCGCATGCACAGCTAACAGCACTGGTTAGATTAGGGACAGTTTTTGGAGTTTATCACAATTTCTGTATTTCTGAGGGGATGCATCTGCCCCGGGGCCCAGACTGTCAGGAGGGCCCCGTAATTGCTCCTCCCAACTTATTTATCATATTTGTGCTCACTTGGCATCGGTATCAGAGTGTTGTTGTTGTTAATGGCGTGCAATCTGAACAAAGGCAAGCTACAAGTGGTGTGCCGCAAGGCTCTGTCCTGGGCCCCATTCTTTTTAATATATTTGTAAGTAACATAGGAGAGGGCTTGGTAGGAAAAGTTTGTCTGTTTGCTGATGATACAAAGGTTAGTTATAGGGGGGATATTCCTGGAGGTGTCTGCAACATGGAAGATGATTTAGCTTTACTGGATAAATGGTCAAAACTGTGGAAACTAGAGTTTAATGTCTCTAAATGTAAAATCCTGCCCCTGGGTAGAAGGAATCCCTGCTCTGAGCACCGTATGGGCAGCACTGTTTTAGCCAGGACCTCGGAGGAGAGAGATTTAGGGATACTGATTACTGATAGCTGCAAGATGAGTGGACAGTGTAGCCAGGCAGTGGGAAAAGCAAGCAGGATGCTCGGCTGCATAGCTCGAGGCATCACCAGTAGGAAGAGGGAGGTTGTGATGCCGCTGTATAGAGCCCTGGTGAGGCCACAGCTAGAATACTGTGTGCAGTTCTGGAGACCTTACCTGCAAAAAGACATTATTCAAATAGAACGTGTCCAAAGGCGGGCAACGAAAATGGTGGAAGGACTTAAACTTAAAACTTATCAGGAGAGACTTAAAGAACTTAATTTGTACAGTCTGGAGGAAAGAAGGGAGAGGGGGGACATGATTGAGACCTTTATATATGTGAAAGGATTGAATAAGGTTCAGGAGGGAAGTGTTTTTAAGAAGAAACCTAATGATAGAACAAGGGGGCACAACCTGAAGCTAGTCGGGGGGAAGATCAGGAGCAATGTTAGGAAATATTATATTACAGAAAGAGTAGTAGATGCTTGTACCAAACTTCCAGCAGAGGTAGTTGAAAAATCAACAGTCACTGAATTTAAACATGCCTGGGATAAGCACACATCTATCCTAAGATAAAGAGAACATACAGTATACACATAAGATACAGAGAACATACAGTATACACATAAGATACAGAGAACATACAGTATACACATAAGATAAAGAGAACATACAGTATATACATAAGATACAGAGAACATACAGTATACACATAAGATACAGAGAACATACAGTATACACATAAGATAAAGAGAACATACAGTATATACATAAGATACAGAGAACATACAGTATACACATAAGATACAGAGAACATACAGTATACACATGATACAGAGAACATACAGTATATACATAAGATACAGAGAACATACAGTATACACATAAGATACAGAGAACATACAGTATACACATAAGATACAGAGAACATACAGTATACACATAAGATACAGAGAACATACAGTATACACATAAGATACAGAGAACATACAGTATACACATAAGATACAGAGAACATACAGTATACACATAAGATACAGAGAACATACAGTATACACATAAGATACAGAGAACATACAGTATACACATAAGATACAGAGAACATACAGTATACACATAAGATACAGAGAACATACAGTATACACATAAGATACAGAGAACATACCGTATACACATAAGATACAGAGAACATACCGTATACACATAAGATACAGAGAACATACCGTATACACATAAGATACAGAGAACATACCGTATACACATAAGATACAGAGAACATACCGTATACACATAAGATACAGAGAACATACAGTATACACATAAGATACAGAGAACATACAGTATACACATAAGATACAGAGAACATACAGTATACACATAAGATACAGAGAACATACAGTATACACATAAGATACAGAGAACATACAGTATACACATAAGATACAGACTAGATGGCCCGTATGGTTTCCTTCTGCCGTCAACCTTCTATGTTTCTATTTAGATAAAGAAAAGCAGCGTATGTTTCTTCTGTTTCAGTCATTAGTTGTCTAGCTGCATCCAAATTTAGTTAAAAAATGGAAAAAGTTTACTGTAAGAGCCTTGAAAGGGCCCCATTCAATGTTTACATCAAATTTAGTTTCACCAATGTCAAAATGCCACTTGGTTATTGCTATTTCCTTGATGTGGTGCTCCATCATGCAAGCTTTGCTCTTCCCTTTGTTGATCCTCAGTGGTTGGGAGAATTTCTCTTGAAAAAATGTTTGGATCCCGTTCTTTATTCTTGGTGGTGGTCTTTGGCAAAACTGAGCCAGCCACTCCTTTGGTTGAAAAGCCAACCCCACAACTGGTCTCAGGATGCTTTACAGTTTGAATGACTAAGAAATCTTCATCCTTATCTGGACAGTCATTCTTCTAGGTGGCCAAAAACCTTCCAGAAGGGAGGTGTCACAAGAGAAAATACCTTTACCCTGAGGTCTACTCATGTACCTCCTGCAGAATGTCAGTCTGTCCTTGAGCTTTCCTTGAAGAGATGTAGCTTCATTGCTGCCAGTGGCATAACAAAGTGTGACAGGGCCCTGGTGTGAACATTAAAAGGGGACTTTCCTGGCTCACACAGTATATCTTATTTTTTTGTATTTTAACTAGCAGCTAGACAAGAGACTGAATCCACAGACATCTCTATATGATGCCAAGTGAGCACAAATATGATGAATTGGAGGAGCAACAATGATGGGGTCTCGACTTTCTGGGCCCTGGTGCAGTCGCACCCCCTCAAGTTACACCCCTGATTGATGCCCTTCCTGACACCAGACTCCAAAGGCTGCCTCCTTACTATCCGGGCAGTTTGGCTGATTACCTGCTACCATTCCTGAGAAAGCTTTGCACTGGTGTTGAACTGATCCTGTAGCTGAATCCTTCCTGATCCTGTAGCTGAATCCTTCCTGATCCTGTAGCTGAATCCTTCCTGATCCTGTAGCTGAATCCTTCCTGATCCTGTAGCTGAATCCTTCCTGATCCTGTAGCTGAATCCTTCCTGATCCTGTAGCTGAATCCTTCCTGATCCTGTAGCTGAATCCTTCCTGATCCTGTAGCTGAATCCTTCCTGATCCTGTAGCTGAATCCTTCCTGATCCTGTAGCTGAATCCTTCCTGATCCTGTAGCTGAATCCTTCCTGATCCTGTAGCTGAATCCTTCCTGATCCTGTAGCTGAATCCTTCCTGATCCTGTAGCTGAATCCTTCCTGATCCTGTAGCTGAATCCTTCCTGATCCTGTAGCTGAATCCTTCCTGATCCTGTAGCTGAATCCTTCCTGATCCTGTAGCTGAATCCTTCCTGATCCTGTAGCTGACTCCTTCCTGATCCTGTAGCTGAATCCTTCCTGATCCTGGAGCTGACTCCTTCCTGATCCTGTAGCTGACTCCTTCCTGATCCTGTAGCTGACTCCTTCCTGATCCTGTAGCTGACTCCTTCCTGATCCTGTAGCTGACTCCTTCCTGATCCTGTAGCTGACTCCTTCCTGATCCTGTAGCTGACTCCTTCCTGATCCTGTAGCTGACTCCTTCCTGATCCTGTAGCTGAATCCTTCCTGATCCTGTAGCTGAATCCTTCCTGATCCTGTAGCTGAATCCTTCCTGATCCTGTAGCTGAATCCTTCCTGATCCTGTAGCTGAATCCTTCCTGATCCTGTAGCTGAATCCTTCCTGATCCTGTAGCTGAATCCTTCCTGATCCTGTAGCTGAATCCTTCCTGATCCTGTAGCTGAATCCTTCCTGATCCTGTAGCTGAATCCTTCCTGATCCTGTAGCTGAATCCTTCCTGATCCTGTAGCTGAATCCTTCCTGATCCTGTAGCTGACTCCTTCCTGATCCTGTAGCTGAATCCTTCCTGATCCTGTAGCTGACTCCTTCCTGATCCTGTAGCTGACTCCTTCCTGATCCTGTAGCTGACTCCTTCCTGATCCTGTAGCTGACTCCTTCCTGATCCTGTAGCTGACTCCTTCCTGATCCTGTAGCTGACTCCTTCCTGATCCTGTAGCTGAATCCTTCCTGATCCTGTAGCTGAATCCTTCCTGATCCTGTAGCTGAATCCTTCCTGATCCTGTAGCTGAATCCTTCCTGATCCTGTAGCTGAATCCTTCCTGATCCTGTAGCTGAATCCTTCCTGATCCTGTAGCTGAATCCTTCCTGATCCTGTAGCTGAATCCTTCTTGCCATTCACTGGACTTTCTTTGGTGCCTTAACATCCTTAAAGGTTCATTCGCTTTGATTTTTTTGATGATCCAATCATTGACTGCAGCCTAGGCTGGCAATGCAAGTGCACGTGACCTAAAGCCGTCCCACACATTCGTCAGTAAACAGATGTGGGGCCGCGTAGTGACAGGCTCGAGGGGCATTCAGGTTGCACCCCCCAAATTTTTACCTGATCCACAGCCAAAATGTGGCCCTCAGATTGGCTGCCAGCAGTCACGTGTGGGCCATATTTCCCTGCT